>UCOH01006885.1:0-80477 GCA_900474275.1 Synergus japonicus
GGATATGTAGGAATCTAAGACTAAGTACTCTCGACAATCTAATGTTTTTTAAGAAATAATGGATGTAAAGATGGACAGCTGCTCTCAGGGGTTGCGAATGTGTGATATTTATGTAATGTGTAATACGTGTGACGTGTAATGTATGTAATATGTCGTGTATGTACAAATCGAACGAAAGGTATGTTTTTTGGGACATCGGTCTTCGGCGCCTCGCCCTTTTGCCTCGAAGATGAGCTCGACCAGAGAGTAAAACCATTTAGACGGTTTTCGTGATGCACATGGCTCACGGAAATCAGTAGACCCCAAGAGGAAGCTCATGGCTTCTGGGTTTGAGCGGACAGAGCCGTCGTCTTTACGGGGGGGACTATTGAAGAAGCTAGTCCCGGTCCCAGAAGGTTAGGCGAGCAAAATCATGTGGGCTGGAGGACGGGGCGCCGAGAGTTGGTGGCATAACAGATCGTACCTGGCCGGAGATGCCGGACAGTGACGATTGTGAATGCGGTTTTGCCAGATTTCGAGGCAACGCGGGATGCGATATGGCAGCGCCGGAGTATGTAAAAGAAATGCGTGCGCAGCGTGCGAGGGGAGAAAAGGGACCGATAGAACGAACCAAATCTTCATAGAGTGTAGTCGTACGACGAATCTTTCTTCAAATTTCGTTTTTTATAACTTTGTTACTGAACAATAAAATTATAATCCCAAGATCCTGCATATTTTGAGTTCACTCAACCTCACGAACATAACAGTGTTGAAGCTAAGAATCTTATTTCGATAACAAAATAAGGTTCCAAACTTTGTGGACAATAGGGAAGTTTTGCCACAAGGAAATGTTTCTTCTCGGTATGAAAAGCGGAAACTGTATTGGCTGACGTTACTGCTTTTCATGGAAATTTGCTCATTGAGATAACTGCATTGCATCGTCAGAGCAGGAGAAGGGATATCTTTGAAAAATACACGATATCACGTAAAGAAGATAAATTAGGTGGCTCGGAAACAAACTGGAAAAGCCGAAGACAGAGTCAATTATCGAGAAGCCCATTGGACCCCAGAGACCACACCGTCTTTCCGAAGTAGTTTCAAATCCTAGGCTCTCCACCGCAGCAAATAAATCTGCTCTAGCTAACTAAAACTTTAATTTCCCTATGAAAAAATATACTCCCAATAGAAATGTCCGGTGTAGTTTTTAGCTAGAATTTTAATTTTCTTAATGTAAATGACGTGTTCAGATACTGGAAAGAGCAAATCCAATATTTATTTTGACTCCTTGTCTTCCTTAGGGTAATTATAGATCTATTCTAAAAAGATGATTGAGTCGAAGTCGAAATATCGTAACCTATTCCGTACTTCTGATTCGTCCTGTAACTATCGATAGTGATTTTCAAGAATCAATACTTGCCGAACTGTAAATTCCGCGTAAATTGAATTTGAAATTTTGAATTTGGTTTCGTTAATAATCATTTCGTCACGAGTCTAAACTCAAAATACATTGAAAAGAATAGGATTTTTATGGAATTTTTTTAAGTTTTCATGGTAGATAATGGGATTTTAAATGTTATCATAGAATTTTATTGAGAAATTTCAAAAGCTTTTTATGATTTTTAAAATATTTTGTAATAGTTTTAAGGATTTCATGGAATTTGAAGATATATTTAATGATTTTAAAAGATTTTAAGAATTAATTGGGAAATTTTCAGAGTTTTCTAGAAATTTTTAGAGATTTTCACTAATCTTAACATGGATTTCAAGAGATTAATGATTTTGTAGGTTTTTGTGTCCATTTTTCATGATTTTTAAATGATTTTTATGAAATTCAACCGATTTTTAAGATATTAAAACGATTTTGTAGAATTATATGGGATTTTAGAATATTTCGTGAAATTTTAAGGGATTTTAAAAGCTTTGTAAGAGTTTTATGAGGTTTTAAGGAATTTTATCAGATTTCTAATAATTTGAAGTGATTTTGAGAGATTTTTCTGATATTGTAATGATTTTGTGAGAATTTTAAAGGATTTCATGGAATTTGATAAGATTTCTATGTAATATTTTTAAGGGATATAAAATATATAAAGAGATATTAAAGTTTGTCATGGAATTTCAAAAGGTTTCTAGGAATTTTTAAAGATTTTCACAAAGTGTAACATATGTTTTAAGAGATTATAGAAATAAAATATAATAAATTATATAATATTGAAAAAAAAAACAGAAATGCGCGCGCGGAGCGCGCTTTTGTTCTTGTAGAATAAATTACAGTTTAAATAAAATATTGATCTCTATATATAATATGAAATTGAAAATGATTTGACTTGATATTGGAGGTAAAGCAATATAAAACTCTTTCCAATTTTTGTAAATACACTAGTATTGTTCAAAGAACATGAAAGTTTTTCCTTAAGCAGAAACCACAATTACGAAGTTTTTCGCGTTTGTACATACAGAATATTATTGTTTTCTTCTTTTCCCCTTTCTTTCAACCTTACCTTTTTGCTCATTCCACTTGTTTGTGATACTCGAAACTCGGTGTACAACGTGTACAATGTCAATTCGAATATTTGCCTTCAGAAAGTAAGAGAACTTTCTGCCTCCGCAGGTAAGAAGATGCTCTTCCTTTGTAAGATCTCGAGAAATATCAAAGCAGACAATATTCGCGGGCCGACTTCTTTTTAGAACGCCGAGTGAATTTACGTGTTCAATAGCATTGCTTGCGTTGCTTCATTGAAAAAGGGTCCCAAGAACTTTCATAATAGTGCATCCCTCGTGTTGTGAAGATGCAATCATCTTATATTATGTACACCTTTCCATATACATACATAATACTGTGCGCTCTGCTTCGTGGAGCGAAGAAAAATCACGTCGAGAAAATTGTAATTTTAAGAAAGAAAGCTCTTGAAGGTTGTTGTCGTTAGAATATTTTATTGAAGAAAATTTTGCGCTAGAGTACATTCTATAATTTTCATTCACCAATATATGTGAATTAAATATGTATAGGAATTTTTGTAATTTATCTTGCATCCCTCTATAATGTGAACAGTATATTTATTAACCATCAAATTTTAAACCAGAGGGGAATTGCTCTCGTATTCATTTATTTCAATTTATTTGCACATGATTGAACTCCTGAAGGGCACGTGTATGGAAAATATTGAAAAAGTTAGGAGTATTCGCTGATCCTAAGTGGAAAATTGGTACTGCGAACGCCAACTTTCAGGACACAAATTATTCAATTTGCGGAGCGAACAGGAATGAAACTGGTGGTCTAGGGAGCAGAAATAAGTCGCTGGTACAACGCCGCAAAACAGAATCGTCTCTACTTTTATATAAGTCATGGAAAGAAAAAGGTTGTCGTACCACGACTGCGAGAACTTTCAACCAAGTTTCACTAACGGATTCGAAGTGGTTGGAGTAAATTCTATTTCGGAAGAAAGACTCAACGGTCGTCGAAGATGACAGTGGCGCCCCAAGAGACTGAAGACTCTCAAACTGTAATTGTCCCGGTTTTCCAAATCACCGAAAATTAATTTTACTCGCAATGTGACGAGTAATAGAAGTGAAATTAGAGGAGAATAGAAACGATCTCTTCGTCAAACACCTTTTACACTAATTACAAATTAAATTTGAGTTTTATATTTTTCAAAAGAAATAGAAATTGAAATTAAAATTAAAATTTTCTAATGAATTTGTAGGACTTTAGCTATCGTCGCTGTGCCGCTTCCGATTGCAGGGCGTGTGCTCGGAAAGATTTATATACCCAGTGTCCAGAGGTAAATTCACCATCGTGAGTTATAGAATCCGACAACATTGTCCTAGATTCACCTGGAATGGGACTCTCCATTCATACTGGCAGAGATTAGAGCTTCGTTCCTTGATCACTATTACACTTTTAATCCTCGGACCGCAGTCGCGGCAATTTAGCAGGTGTAGTCTGCAAAAGGAATTTGATCACTGATTATCAAAAAACGATGGAATTATCTAATAGATGCAATAAATCTCTTTATGAAATGGAAATTTTCAACGTTTACGTCAACGAAAAGTTATTTTTTTGTAAAAAGGACAAAACTATCAAGTGAGGAAAGTTTAATTAAACCATTTTAAAAATATTGGATAATGTAACGACTACAAAGCTTTCTCTATGAGACAGCTAGCAAAAATAACTTTTTGTTGATATAAAAGCTGAAAACTTCAGTTTCGTATGGAAAATATATGATGTCATTGCTTCATATCCTGTGCATACATGAGTAAGGAGAGGGTCTGTGGTTAAACTAATATGGTCTTTCACACAGAAACATAAGCGAGTCTGGGATAATTATGTGCGTCCATGATTACGTGCGACGGATTGTCCAAACGACCCGCATTAACTCGACACTGGGGGGTTATATGTAGGATGGAAAGCGAGCATTTACGCATATGCTGACTACGTATGTTCTCATATGGTCGTGTATTTGAGTTACGGTAAGAACGGTTAATTTTCCCAGATCCTGCGCCTGACGCCCTATTAATGGTCTCGTGAGCGAACTTTAGAGAATCTTGCTATCTTCTTTAAAGTGATTTCTTGTCGCAAAACTTACCTTTAGAGATGATAGAAATTATAATTTGTCTAGAGTAATGAGAGGAATGGTTGTGAGTTATCGAGAACACTTAGAGCAGAGAAGCGACTCGCAAAAAGTTGGGAGAAATTTGGGATTGGAGAAACTTCGAATTGCGTCAGTAAGGTGGTGGAGGTGCAAAGGGATTAACACTTCGAGGTCAGACAGGCGTAGCAGCGCTGTGGCAGTGACAGGACGATATGTCAAACCATTGTCCTTCCACGTTCTCTCGCACCACTTCGCTCTTGCCACCTGGTTTTTGTCCATTTCATGAAAACACAGTTCTTCATGTCTATACAGCGATGCATCCAACCATCCGGCATCATTCTCATCCTTCTACGTGAACAAAGATCAATAGAATGAGGCGCAAAAAGTATTTGCGGTCAAAGAGCACTTTTTTCGTTCCCATAACTCTTACCTCGCTTCCTTCTGTTATCGTCACGTCAGGCATAAAACGGATGGCGCAAAAATTTCGGCTATCTTTCAGCAGCTATTCGCGGGGCGTGAATGCTCCTTAAAAAGGATATATGGAGATAAGGGAATATCCTAACGGTTCAGTCCCCTTCGAAAGGATCATTTTTTGTTTAACTGTAAATTACACCCCTTCAGATTCATTCTGCAGAGAAATGTGACCATATAGCGCTCCTCGAAAGACAATTTTAGCGAACATTATTTATAATTAAAGTTGAATCACGAATGAGCAGCAAAATGATATTTTCCTGTGATATGAGTGATGGTTCAGACTTTTAATGAAAGGATTATGAAATAACGTCAGATGGATTTGAGATTTAAAAGTGAAGCACAAAAGAGAAAACATTGAAAAATTACGGCCTGGATTGTTGATAGTGAAAGAAGAAAGCGAAAAGCTTGTCTGATCGCATAAAAAGAAGCGTTATTCACAAAGAAAACGGGTTACAAGAAGAATTGAATAAAGCCAATTAGAGTCATGTACCAATTTCCAAGCATCTGAAAGTTCTAACCGCATCTGGTATTCATCCTGAAGGAGTGTAACAAAGAAGAAAGGGGTAGAATGGAAGGGGGTGAGAAGTAGGAGAGCGGGAGGAACTAGAGTGAAGCAGCAGCTTGCATCGACGAAACTTGCAAAACTCTCTGTTCTCCGGCTTAAAAAGTCGCCGATTGTCGATTGACCTCACTCTCTCTAGTCTGAAAACCCGACCGACTTACCGATCTCGCCTAGTTTCCTTCTTAATGAAAAGAGGCGAGAAAAAAGATCGTAATAATAACCTGGATAAAGTATTGTCTTTAATATACATATATACAATATACATAATCCGTCTTCGATCCTATATTCAATATTTTGTAGAACATCTCTGTCCTACATTCGATAGGTGCGGCTTAAAGTAAAGAAAAAATAATGGATTTTATTCAAATGTAATTGGGACTTCTATTTATCCTGTGGAAGATTTTCAACCTAATTGCTCACTTCGACTGTTGATTTTTCGATTGAAAGCACCAATGAGAGAAAAATGTATGTATATATAATTCAAGTATATACTTGAATTTTCGATATTTGCCTGCAGCTATATTATAGGCTATAACAGCCGAGGCTGTCACATTTCCGATACGTTCGTTTGGAATGTCGAGCGTGAAGGTTATTAAAACAGCAGCACATAACAGTGATACAGAAATACCAATTTTCCTATTAGCCACAAATACTGAACTCGGAAAATGCACGCGTCCGCCGTTTATACTTTTATATGGAAAACTCTGTTTTACTCTCTTTTTTTTTGCTCTCGTTCTTTTGTAACCGATCGTTCGATCGTATAGTTTCTATAACCGTCAAGTTTTACGAGACTTTGTGATTTCAATTTTGGCTCTATCAACTGCGGTTGGCTTCCCATTTCATTCTTAAAACCATTTTTCACTTTTAACGCACTTTATCTTTTATTCATCAAATTCGTATAAACATTCTGCATGCAAGAGACAAAAATAGATATTTTTGTTGGGCATGTTTTAGTAAATATTGATTAAGGCAGTAATCTATATTGAAAACGTTTAAATGATTCCAATGCATTTTCATAAATTGATTTGTGTGCTCAATTTTCGGAAAATCGAAATTGCTTTCATGTCAGAGCTTAGTGGACTCGAGCATTGACCAAAGTTACCTGCTATAATAACAGGAACGTTGGAAACTACTATTGGAGGTAATCTCCTATTCAGGAAATTTATCCGCCATCTCTGCAACTTCCGTCTACCCGTTCGGCGGCTCAGTTCTCGCTGCTCTCGTATAACGCCATTTTCCTAGGATTAATGCATTTGTTTAACTTGTCACGAAACATTATATTGCCCGGACGAATCCTTTATTGATCTTCTTATCGATGATGGCAGTTTGAAAAAACGACTGGACTGATAAAAGAGAAAAACGAAAAACGGATATGCTACTTAAAGCAATTGAACAGTGTTTCCCAATTTCATTCTATGTGAAATGATGAACAGAAATCCATTTAATCTATTTCCACGTTTAATACCGAGGCAGCAATCCCCGTTACGTCATTCTCAATTACAACATTGGCAGCCACTTCGCTCAAAATTGATTTAATTATCTACCTTTTCACAGAAACGAGGATTCTTTCCGTTTTTTTCTCGATGCAATGCATCGAGTAATTTTCATTGTAAAATAATTACAAATGCCATGACTTGTATTATGCAGCTGTACTGAATTGTCAGTTTAATCCATTTACGTATTTCAGTAAAAGGAGAGATAGGTACTTGATTGAAAGACTATGCGGAAAAAAAACTTTTTTTTATAGGTGCTCCACTGTTCCTCTACTAGTTCACCTGAAAATAAAAATCGTATACCAATTAGGTATTTCAACTGATTCCTCGTTGGCTGATGTGTGTTTCTCGTTAATGTTTTTCGAGACTGAAGATCTTAATGGTTAAGAGTATAATAGGACAGAGCGTTTTTACGTCAGTTTTATGTCGCGACACGTTGTCGAGTGCAAAACTGGGACATCGTCATCCACTTCTTACGGCCCCTTGGAAACATTCACCAACGTCGTATTCCCTAGAGAGCTTCGTCAAACATCAAGTTAATGACTTTTGAGGTTCTATGATTTAAATCTGAATTTGGAAATGATAGTCATCATTTCTCACTTTCCTTTTTCCATCTTCAGCATGAGGCGTTAGAAAAGTATGAAAACTCTTTTTAAATAAAAAACATAGGATTAAATTTAATCTTTCATTCCTGCAAGCTTAAACATTTTTTATTGTATCTTAGAAATCACCCTTTAGTTTCTCAACACCCTTGGCCTTGTATTTTGCATACAAAGGTTCTTCTCTAGGGGCGCCAGCCATCTCCTGTACGTCCGGAAACAGGAGCGTCATTTCGCATAATTTGCGTTGAGATGCTTGAGGTGACGGAGGTGATGACGGTTGAATTCATCCTGAGTGCTGAGTAAGCACCCTAGTGGATGAAAAAGGGCTGAGCCGCAGTTGCTACAAAGTGACTCTAATTGCGATAAACATCCCCTTTATCACACTCTTTTTTATAACTTTTTATATAACATTTTTATTCCAGCTTTAATATTTAATTAAATAACAATAAACGAAAATTTACTCGCTTTTTCGTCTTAATTTTCTTCTCCCCAGGAGGTTACATTTTACCCGGTTGACTTTCGTATCGTTCTTCTTCATTCTGATTTCTTTGTGTAGGACTGAGCAAACAAAGCCAATGCAAGGTTTCCATGAATACACGTGACCCTTAGTGCTACCCACACATTCTCTTGCCTACGCCTTCACCCTGCTTCAAGTACCGCAGGCAAGACTTTGATTTAACTTTCATTTACTTTGAGCTCGTGGATAGAAAATATAATTATAAGATTCCGTTGGTACTCTAAAGAAAAGCACGTGTCGGCAGCTTTTTAATTAGCTTCAACTAATTTAAGTGTCTGTCTGACTTTATTTTCAAAATCATAACATTTATTACCAATATATTCCAAATAATTAAAGTTTCTCATTGATAGGTCGATGAAGAGACCTACAGGGAACATGTAACACCCATTTTGCTTTTATTACCAAAGTCGCTTTTATTCAGGGGAGAAAAAAATGAAACCTCTTTTATCCCTTCAATGCGAAATGGCATTCAAAGCACAAAAGAGAAGGGAGTGCATTATGTATTATAAATCTACCGATTTCATCAATACTCCTTGTTACATTCGAAAAAATTCATTTGTAAAAGTGTCATGTTCTCGGTAATTGAATTAAGAGAGACTTAAGTGGATTAAAATCAGAATTAGTGATGATAACGAGTTTTAAAAAAATTTTTCCATAAACAAGTGACCTTGCGACAGAGATAAACGTCAATAATATTTGTATGCACCTTTTACAAGAATAGTGTACCTATACTCGAAAAGATGAACTCTCATTTTCTGGATATATAAAGTTAGCTAGCCTCTTGTCTATAAAAAAAAGGAAGTGTCTTCCTGTTGTACATGCAGGCGAAGATGTTTAGGTAAGGGAGCATTTTATAAGTCAGGACAAGGTGAAATGCACGACACGTTGTGACAGAGATGGGCCGCGAGATGGCCTTGCTGCTTTTATCACATAGGGACATTTTGCGGTCCCAGGTACTGGGAAATGTTAAGAGCCTTTCTCTCGTCCAACCCTCGACGGAGAGTAAATTACTCTGCTATCCAGCAACGTAGTGGTGTCAGTATTACGATTATGTTCGAAAGGGCATAGAGACACTTTAACACACCTAAAACAGGAAAACGTCGACCCAACGAGTTTGGCTGGGTATTGAAGCGAACTCGAATACCTCTTGGTGTACCACAGCTTCTCTCCAATCACGGAAAAACGGAACCGAATTCCGATATCTGACATTCACAAGCAAATATTGGATGGAAATCAAACTTTTCCTGGGATTGAAGTTGTTTTTTTTTTTAACAATACGACCTTTTCAAATTAGAGATTAACTTTTCAAAGTTGTAAACCTTTAGAAAGGTAGAAGATGAACTGTTAAATATAAGCAAAATTTTTCTTGAAAATTGTCTAATGACTATACTTTTTCTAGTATTCAAAGAAATAATTGCACACATAATAATTGATTCGAGATACGTGTTTTTCTTACATATATATATATATATATTCTGTGAGTTTGCTTACAATGGTTTACGAGCACACAATGTGATTGAAAAAAGTTTCTGCACAGTGTACATATATTCTGCCTGAGTGTCGCTGAAACGAGTGGATTCCATATTTATGCACTTCGTTACGAGGACTTTTCAACCAATTAAAGCCCTCGCTCGAATGCGTCTCTTGATTATTATTTCCTATGAACATCTATATGGTTGGACCTCACTCTTTTACGAAAAAGACGGAGAAAAATTTGTAGTTTAAACTATTGTTTTCATTGAAACAATATGCAATGCAAAGTGGTAAACTGGTGTTTAACAAAATATTCTTTTTCTTGCAATATGCGACAAGCGGGAATAGATCGAAAAATCTCTGATAAGTCTATTCTGGTATTCTATTCTAAAGTTTATTTCATCATTATGAGAGTTAACGTGAATTCTCAAAGGAAATCGTTACGTAAATATAAAACGTACAATTCTATGTTTCGTAATTCCGAATTCAAATGTATCTTACGACATTTATTATTCCTTTGATATATTATATTATTTTCCAGTAACAAACAATTTCTCATTACTTCTCATGGAATGTTTAGTACGATAACGAAGAGTCCAAGAAATATTAATTTTTCCAGAGAAAGATAACAAGCAATTTCAATAAGAATGACATCAAAGAGCTCTCAAGTTGTTTCTGAAGTTTTGTACTTCTTTATCGAAGCTTTTGTGTATTATTATATTTTTCTCAAAGTTTGCAGAAAACTCCCAGTACTACAAAGCAATCCAGACAATATTACACAAGTTCCAGAAGTAGATTTATCATTGAGAAAAGAGTAATATAATTGTTTTATTCCCGTTATTTATACATGACAAAGCAGAGAGCAATTTTTTATCTATTGATGTAGAATCAAAGTAGAAACATATTTATGTGATGTATTTGTTACTTTATCATGAAATTCAACCACCACATTTTCGCAATAATTGGTATATTGTTCGTTTTTGTTCAACATACAATCCCTAAGTACGTGCCACTTTATCTCGGCTACTCGCTCCATTCGAAGCACGCTAATGAACATTCATTGCAATATACCTATTCACAGTCGAGCCAAACATTGCCAATTAATTCTAACCGTGCAGCACGGATGTACAGTATCTGTCCACTATCAGTTCGGTGCTCCGGGGAGTCGTGCATGTGACAGCCAAACCGAACCCGTTTTACCCATCGCTACTAGTTGTACGCCAAGCCGTGCGAACCAAAATCACCGAGAACTGCGAGTCTCTCCCGACTCCTCTAAACTCTATTGGGTGTTCCACTTCGTCGCTTTCAACTCGAAAATTTTAGCTCAATAAATAGGAAATTTCCTCAAGGGTCTCATCTTTAAAATCAGAAAGAGAAAATATTATTTGGTTTTTACACCTAGCTGGGTTAACAAATTACTTTGAGTTATATCTACATATATTAGTGAACTCCACTTCGGTATTCTTACCTGGAATACCCTGTGCAGAATTCGAGTGCAACTAATCGAATTGAACATTGTAAAATTTTTGCACGATTTTTAAGTGATTTTTACGACATTCAAGAGATTTCTAGGATTTTTCAACGTAGAATTTTATGGAATTTTAAGATGTTTCGTGAAATTCTAAAGGATTTCATGCAAGTTTAAGAGAATTTTAAGAGATTTCGAAGTTTTGTCATACATAGAAATATATGGAGAGATTTCAAAAGAATTTTTACAACTTTTGAAAGAGTTTTTATAGTAGAATTTAAAAGGATTTTAAAGGCTGTACATTTTTTAAGGGCTTTCGAGAAAGTCGATTTTTAAAAGATATTGAATTTACTAAGGAATTCATGGAATTTGACGAAATTTCTAATAATTTTAAGGGATTTTAAAGGATGTAAAGAGGATTTTATTTTTTATCGTAGAATTTGAAAGAAGTTCAAGAAGTTCTGCGAATTCTTTAAAAGATTTTTTTTATATTTAAAAGATTTTGTGAGAATTTTAAGAGATTTTAAAGTTTTGTCATACATAGAAATATATGGAGAGATTTCAAAAGAATTTTTACAACTTTTGAAAGAGTTTTTATAGTAGAATTTAAAAGGATTTTAAAGGCTGTACATTTTTTAAGGGCTTTCGAGAAAGTCGATTTTTAAAAGATATTGAATTTACTGAGGAATTCATGGAATTTGACGAGATTCCTAATCTAAAAATTCTAACGTGGATTTCAGAAAATTTATATGATGAATTTGAAATTTTTGTGGAATTTTAAGGGATTTTAAAAAGGATATAAAGAGGATTTTATTTTTTTATCGTAGAACTTGAAAGAATTGCAAAAAGTTCTGCGAATATTTTAAGCGATTTTCACGATTTTTAATTTCCTTAAAAGGTTTGCAAAGGTTTCTTGGAATTCGTAGAGATTTTAAAGAATTTTAACATAGACTTTAAGAGATTAATGATTTTGAATGTTTTTTTGAATTTTTAAGTATTTTCAATAGATTATACTAATTTTTAAAAGATTTTGTAAAATTTTTCTCTCGATACAATCTTTCAAACTATATATAAAGAAAAATTCGAATCACGATAACTCAGCTTGGCGCAATAACCCAAGCAGACAATAATAAACTCCAAAGAAAAAAGTCGCTGCAGTAAAGTCATAAGGTTGAGGGAAAAATCGAAGAGGGTTTTGTGCTTCCCAGAAAATCTTTGAGAAATTCTTCGCTTTCTTGAGACCTTGGATACGTGCTCGCATCTTCCTGAGTATGTTACATCATCCACTCAGAAATATTACCATCATACACCAACCGCGTGGTCCGCTCAATAGAGAAAATTGCAATACATACTCTACAATCTCCTCCGGATGTTTTTCGCTTGGTTCAAGATAGCTATCGAATTTTTTAAAGTCAGTTGAGACGTATTTTCGCAAAAGTTATATGAACTCTCTTTCTTTATTAATTAGAGCTGAGAAATCTAAAGAGTACTTCTCTGGTTATAATATTAAACTATTTTCATGGCCCATAACAATTTGTCAGTCGTAAAATGAATAAAAAAAAAGTGTTTCAACCGCTTATATGAATGGAGATCGCGCTTTTTAAGCTTAAAGGGTATTTCTAAAAGATTATGCCAATGTGATATTTTCCGCGGGTACGTTTAAGAAAACGTGCTATCTAGTCCAAAGACGGTGGTGTACGATATAGTGAAACTAAGTCGCCTAAAACCGAGACATCTACTACTCTACTGTAGACCGTGGAAACGATTATTGCTCTGGTTGTAAAAAGTAACGGTTGCCTTACGTGGTGCAGCAAAGTGCGACAGTTTTGTATAGTTGGGTGCAGGCTGCTCTATCCGCTCTACCGTAATGGTAAGTGAATGAAGTCCACGCCCAGACGTGAGTATTTCTGCTACTTGCGGTTTTTAACTAAGTCGTACTAACATCTTTCTCATTTCCCTGTTTTTTCTTTTACGACTCCCAGTTACAAACCTCTTTCTTACTTCATAAAACATTTCTCTAATGCGTGTTTGCATTCATTTTTAGCATAATAATCCTCAATGTGAAATACATTAAAGGACATAAAAAACAGTTGTATAAAAGGCTTCAAGAACTTTCTTCTCAATAATTCAAAACATTATTATAGGATCTTGTCGGCTCACGATTCAGTCGACTGACAAAGGATTAATTTAATCTCGCATAAACTCACGAGAACTTTGCCTTGCAGCACTTTATCATTCGATTGACTATCCACAGGAAAGCTTTATTTATTTTTTTTAATGCATTAAGCATTCAAATTTCCTATTTGCTCGTTAAAATTATCTTCCCCTGCAAAAATCAAGTTTTCTGCACACCTGCAATATTTTCCGTCATGGTGAGAACCCAACACCCTGTACATAATATTCTGAGGACGAAAAACTTTGTAATTAAAGATGAAGGCCACTGGAAAGTTGCCGGAAATATTAAGGTGCAAAGGGTAAAGAGTTTGGTAAAGCGCGAGTTCCTTTTTTCATAAGCTAATGAGATATAGTTCAAGTGGAAGCTGGAAAATCTTTTACAAAGAGCAAGTAAAAAAAGCGAGGTGTTATATTAGGTACTCACCAATAACTTTTCAATAAAACCTAAAGTAGTATACTCAACTTAATGAAAATTTAGAGGCATCTTTTATGCTATCCTTTGGTCCTAATTGCCGATGATAGGGTCACATGTTGTGCAATTAAGTTGATGCACCTACTTTGCAACGCAAATTGCCGTGTCCATTAAAACCAGTATGGGCTAGTCTCGTGAAGACGCATCTTCAATGGACAATCTTCTCGTCACAAATTATAACAGACTCCGCCCTATTTATCGATGAGAAAAATCTCTACTGCTATGCAAACTGAGCTTCACTATCGGCTTCTAGTTGCGAAAGCTGTAATTTTTTATCACGAAATTAGATCTGCGACAATCTCCTTTACCTACTCCTGGCGATAAAACTTTTTTTCTTGAAAAAAGTGTCTTCTATCGCCTTAAAAAGGTGTAAAAATTCCTCAGATAGATAATTTTGTTTTTTGCATCAGGTTTTTTGATTAATATTACTTTTTATCATTTGGAAGAATTTAATTGACGAATATCGTTATTTATAAAGTGAATTTCTATTCTGTCGCTGGTTAATTTAGTACCGACAAAAAGCAAACATTTTATTAATATCAAAGCAAATCTCTTCAACGTGACGCAATGAAAACGAATGAAAAAAGTTAGGGTATGGAACCTATTAGCCTGAGGCTGGTGTGTTGTGCCTAGAACTATGGTAACTAAAAATTCTTTTATTTCGCAAGGTTCGAGGATTTTTGTGCAAACGGGTTGCTGAACTGCAACTCAACCGCCATCAAATTCCGATAACCCTACGGCAATGCTCACCCCAGGCTTACCAATCGCGTAATATTCAGTCTCTGTACATCACGTGCACCACAAGAACGACTCTTGAACACATAATTAAGCTGTCAGTTACGTAGACAGTGCTAAAACACACCCTTTCGTCCCAATCCCTCTTAACCTTCCCCCTACTCATCAATCTCCCTCGTTAACGTTGCACTCTTTCACCAAAGCAACTACAATCTTACGGATTCCATTTATCTTCAGAATAGTGAAAGATAGTTGCTTCATGATATTATGTTTTAGCATCCGTCCTTTGAGTGCACTTTAGAGTCGAATTGAGTTAAGCCCTGCGAGCAAGTGCTTACCAAAGTTTTCTGAGAAATAAGATTTTTGTTAGATTAACAGTTCAGAACTCACTGAAGTTAAAGTCTTCTGTCTTAAATTAATTAGACCAGCAATATGGTTTGTGATCTCTTCAAGCGAATAATATACGACTGAAGAATAATATGCGACGAATAACCATAATATAATAATTCTCATTAAATTCTCTCATCAGTGAGAACGTATTAGATTTGTTTTCTGTAGAGACCAGGGATTGCAACAACACATTTGAATAAACTAGCTGTCAAGTTGTATCAACTTTTGTACTCATTCAATGAGCACTTTGCTTCCTGTAAGCAAATATGATTTTCTTCCTCATAAAGGAAGCATAAAGTATTCTTTACATCAGCATTAAATTTTGCTTACTTAAAAAGTTATATTCAAAAAATTAATTTTCGAAAATTACCATAAAGCATAACTTTCTTATTTTTTTATAAAATGCATTAATCTTTTAGGTGAATCGATTCGTTTAGACACAAAGAATCTTCATTTTCTTTACATCAGCTTTAAATTTTAATTATTTGAGAAATTATAGTCGAAAAATTAGTTTTTTACAAATACAATTAACCATAACTTTCTTATTTGACAATTAAATGCATTCCTTACGTCAACTTAAGATTTTGATTATTTGAAAACATAGAGCGAAAAAATAACTTTCAAAATTATAAATAAACATAACTTCCTTATTTTTTAATGAAATGCATTAATCATATAAGTCAATCGATTCGTCTCGATGAAAGGAATCTTCATTTCCCTTACACCAGCTTTAAATTTTCAATATTTGAGAAGTTATAGTGGAAAAATGAATTTTACGAAAATTATAAAAGTACATAAAAATTTTGAAATTAAATATTTTGTTAAACCGTTGTAAGAAATTCAACTAGGTATATAGTGGAATAACTATGCAAAATTTCATCAATTTATCTCCATGTGTTTTCAAGAAATTGCTGGATCGTGACACATATACACACATACACATACACACACACATACATACATACATACATACATACATACATACATACATCCATACATACATATATACATCCGGACATTTTTTCAGATCATCATATTAGATATATTGCCCTTGAAATATGTTCAAAAAAACCTTTTTTAGGAAACTGGATTTTGTCACCACTACAAAGCTTCCTCTATGAGGAAGCAAAAATGCAAATTGTTTTTCATTTATTGTATTGTTTTATAGCCAATCAAGTGACAGAGAATAATTTATAATTAATTTGTGAAAAATTTGGATTCTCGGTTTATAAACGTTGCAAATGGCAATTACATATGAAATTTGCCTCGAAAATGATAATGCTTACAAGTTAAGAAGAGCCTATTTTGAATTAATATTTCCAATTCTTTACAGTTTTTTTTTTTTCGAGCAAAAATTTAATCTGGAAAACCGATTAAACTGAAGAAGGGAGTAAAATTAAAAAAAAAGTCTGACGAGGTGAAGCTAACACTGATATAACTGAACTTCGAAGATAGGTATACAATGTCGGACACCCTGTTTCCCATCCGCCTCCTTCCCGGTTAACTTTACCTTTCTGGTTAAAGGACGTGAAAAAAAAACAAGAGTCGGTCAGCAAGGGGCAGTGCTAGGAGAATACAGTCTCGGGTCGTACGAAAGGGGCTGAAAACTTGTAGAGGGTCGAAGGAAGCCAAGTGGAAATTACTGCGGCACAAACCCGCTTACGGGACGGATCAAAGATTTTTCTTGGTGCTTCAGTGGCTCCCTTAGGCCTTTGTAAACCCCGTATTATGGAAATTCTTCACAAATCTTGTCACTGAGTTTATCATTTGAAAATTGAAAAATCTGTTTCAAAGATATCACCCTACTCAACACTGTTGACCTTGAAAACTTTATAGTTGTTTTATCTTGGGTTTTATTTTTAAAAGGAGGATAGAAGAATTTTGTGTTGGACTAATGATCGCGAAAATTGCAGTTTGACTTAAGTGAGGGTTGTATATCGTACGGGCTTGTTCACTTTATTTAAAAAAAAAAAATGGAAGTCTCGTCTGGCACCTTCTAATTACAACCAGACACAATGTATCCTGGAAATGTAGGTTAAACGCCGTGACGACCGTGCGACATTGCCAGTATGTCGAACCGCAATTCGAATAATTAGATATCCGTTTGTAATTTCATGAAGCGAAATTCAGCTATATTAAACCACTGAAAATCTTTCAACATAATTAAAAAAGTTTTTAACTCTATTCCCTCGTAATTATTCTTCTATATCACTTAATGTTTGAACTTTACAGACAATTATTATTACTCATTTCACGGAGAAAACTGGATATTAAACCGTAATATCTAGCTATTTAACTATGGGACGACTATCTAGATATTTAGATATAATATCTTGATATTAAAATATATAATCCAAATATTCTAACATCCAATATTTTAATCTCTGGATATTAAGTTTTAATATCAAGATATTATATCTAAATATCTAGATAGTCATCGTCCCATAGATAAATAGCTAGATATTACGGTTTAATATTTAGTTTTCTCCGTGTTCATATGCCAAAATACTTCAGATTCTCCGTTTGTTTCCGGAATGTACTTTTAAACAATTCTCCAACGATTGTCTTTTACTTTGGAGAATCCTTGAAAGGTAAAATCTTTAAATCTTTAAACCTATGAAAATCGAGATGGAAATCATTCGAGAAAGGTTTCTGTTGATCTGTGGTATAAGATGAAGCGAATACAAACTTTGTGAATTACCAAACTTTAAATATGAATGTAAAATATTTTAAAAAAACAGTTCGTTTTTCCAGAGATAAGAGAGACTAGAAAAACTGTGGAAAACATTCGTGGAAAACTTGCCAGATAATTAAATTATTTAAGTTAAAATGTACGCCCGAAATTCCGGATGGAAAATATTAGCGGTTATTGTAGACTTTATAGTACCGCACGGCTTTTCCCCCATCTCTCGCCCTAGGGAAACGACGGCGTAACATTACGTCCTGGTTATGTTATGGTACCTATTATTTTATTACGGTTGTCCCGAAATTAACTCTAAAGTAACTCTTCGCAGAGGTAAAACTGCACTTTCGCTTAACTTCAAATGTATGAACAGCTCTTGGAGTTTTTCTCCCAAATGTGATTCAAGGTCGTGCAGTTAAAGAATAAGTTATTTAAATTGCAAATAAAGAGAACGAAAAAATAGAAGAAGAAGAAGAAGAAGAAGAAGAATTATTTCGCAGTAGTCAAATATAATGTCTAAACTTTCACTCACAGGTTGAAAGAATCCTACGAGGGTGGTTTTTCCTTCAGGAAAATCCAATTTTAAAAGATCTTTTCTTTGCTATTCATCATAAACTACCATGTAGATGAAAAGCCAATCTAATTCAAAGTTGTTTCTATGGAATGAATGCGTAACCTGTTTTGGCATTTTTGTTCCTAATGCAAATTATGCGCCCTTTGAAACCAAGTTATTATTGATCGTTTGAATGAAATTATGAAATAATCAAAGTGCCTGGGAGAGATAAAGGACTTTATTGTATGTACATTGTACAAGCACTTGTACTTGATAGCCACTTAAAAGCACAATGCACAGGCACAGCTTTTTATGGATATACACTCAGAAAAAAGTTTGTTTGATTATATATATATAAAGAACGTATAAAGACAGTATTTGTTATGTTTCTCCAAACGCATAAAGAGTCAAAGCAAACAAAGATAAGGAAAATATATTTACAGACGTGATTGACTTTTTATTTAATTAACTGAAGGAAAGAGGGTAATCAAAAAGAAAGTGTAGAATATTGTTTAGCTCGTTAGCATTGGAGACAAAGTCTAGAGATGAGAAGAAATAAATCAAAGAACTTGTTGATGTTGAAAGGTAATTAAAACATACTTTTTTATAAGAGTGATCGTCTGTCAGTATTTTTTGAACTCTCAATACAATATTTCATATTTTTTGAAGGAACAAATTTTGTCTTGATTCTCATTATGTTCCTGTGGTCGTGTATAGGAGGCTTAGTGCTCGCCATAACTATAATGCTTGGCGCTTTTTTCTGACTGAAATTTATGGCGAGGTAATAGAGAGAAAATTAGAACCACATGACTGGCTCCACCATCAATCTATTTGGCTCCCTCCAATGGGTTTCTGCTTTCTCTCGCTTCTCTCACTCTCTCTCTCTCTCTCATTCTCTCATTCTGACTCATTCTCTCAACCGTTCTCTTTTTCTTTCTCATTCTCTCCTACGAATAAACTAAACTCGTCGCGTGCCTCCGCGGAATGCTATATAAACTGCTCAACGAATTCCAAGCATCGCCATGAGGCAGAATAATGTGCCTACTTTTGCTAAGTTGCATCCCCCAATTTCTCCCCTTTTCTCCACATGATCTTCCTGGTACCGATGACAAATTTAGAGAAGTAGAGACAGTGTCGTCGCATAATTTAATTCTATTGCGAAATTGGTCGTACTATCATCATTTTTTTTACAATAAATATTTCCATTTGAAACATAGTGCAAAAATGCTGTAGCCAAATTCTACTTTTGTGTAGCGCAGTTTCTAAAATTGTTTGTTATTAATGAATGTTTACTTTCCTACCTGTATGCCAGATTGCAAAAATGGACTACCTACTCTGCAAATAGAAAAGATAATTAAAATGGGTGATGTCTTTACAATCTAAATTTAGAATTTTTAACCGATGGTTCTGATGAATATATATTCATTTTACATAAATAAACATTTTACATAAAACAAACATAGCAACGCTTCTGCGAGGAGAGACTATCGTTTTCTCGTAAACGTCAATCTGCGCCAGTTCACGTGCATATGATTCAAAAATATTTTCCTTTCCGGAAACTTGTTGGACATAAATTCACGTTTTCATGAAATTGCGCCAAACTCGGTATATATAATTTAAATTAAATTTAAAAGAGTTATTTATAATGACAGATCAAATACACTTATCAGGTGGCGTTGCTCAGAATAGCAGCTTTATTTCAAGATATGACATTTTATCTCTAGATATTCATAATATTTTATGAATATAATCCAACGAAATCAAATATCAAATGTAGTCAAAACGAATTTTAAATTAGGTGGTATAATAATATCAGATTGTAAGAAAAAACAATAAGCTAATTCACATGCATTTTTTTATTTAAAGAGATTTATTAGTCACATTTTTTGTATTATTCTGAAAGAATTATAAACCACCATTGAGGGGAAGTTTTCATTGATTTTCTTTGCATTATACATTATATAATATAATGTGCTTTAAAATTTGTAGTCCATATAAGCTTTAGGTTGAAAAGAAAACGAGACGTTTAAGAGCTTCTGAAATAATGATTGTGGTTCAATATATCCTCAACTCGAGAGTACAATTTTCCTCTGAACGAACCATGTTTTTACAATTATAAAAGAAACATATTATATATATAGTTATATGCATTTAAATAAATTTAATATCATTCAAAATAGCTTATTTACCAATTTTATTTCTATCGATGTAAAATTGTAAAGTATAAATGTAATATTTTCTTCATGTCAAAGCAAAGAATTTTGTAATCCAATTCAGCTATACTTTATATGTTTCCTATAATCTCTTTACCATATGCCAATAACATTATCCTCTTGACACAATTAAAAGATCCTTTAATCTACATGGAGAATCTTCAAAGGACAGTTTGCATGCTTCTGACAAAAAAATCGATAATTATCTCCCTAGTGGCATCTGAAGGATTAGATATAAAAGAAAGCCTGATTCAAAAGAAGTGAATCGACCTGAAATAAAACAAAATCTGGTTGAAAATTGCACGCCACTGGGTGATTCGCGCTGGTGAGAGCTTCGTGGAAAATAAATTCAGTACTGCTCCGCATTTATTAATAGCAAGGAAGTAAGGATCTTTTCTTCTTTGAACATGTATGCAACTGAGCATCCGCGCAGATCATCTGATGTGGATACAAATATACTTGTCTTGCTTATATTTTCCGAGGCACTTCGCCTTCTCCAAACACTGTGAAATAACAAACTACATGCAACTATATGCATCTGATTCTGCGAATTAACATTTTTGTAATCTCTCAACCATTAATTTGATATTTTCAATTTCATGGTCGGCTGAAGATTGAAAAACTAAAGAACTTTTTTCAAGTATATATAAACAAGGTTTCCGGTCAGTAATTATGGACGAGCGACCAGTGAAATATATACCAATGAGATTGAGACTAATCTAAAGAATTTCGAGAATCTCTACCCAAAAAGGAATAGAGGCAGAATGGGATAATAAATGACAACACAGAATGCGTTATTTTTTCTCTGGATGCGAAACCGAAGCTCAAGATTCTGCGGAGCGTAAAATGGGGTTTTACGGTTATGTTTCTCGTTTCGATTTCAAGTAAGAGCATCGCGCCGAAAATCAATGGAGTCAGAAGAGAATTCGCTCGTCTGTCTTCGTTTTTTCCTTTAACAAATGGGCGGATCCCATTTTTACAATTCATTCTTCTCGGGAATGGAACGCGCATTTCCTCTTTGGACGGTAATCCCGCCACGTCAGATCAGAGACCTTGCTGAGTGCGCTCGTCTGTTCGTCCTTGGATGTCGGTTCTACCTTATTTTCAAATATCCTTTCCTCTCGCTTTCCCACACGTGTCTGTATACATACATTGTACATTTTCTCGCCCTGCGCCCACGTAACACGTTTAGCACATTCCTGAGAATCCCTTTTCCGAAGAAAACGTAGGGAGCATCTACTGGATGCTATACAATGAATCGAAGCATTTACTGGTTATTTGTTTCTAGTCGAGTAAAATCTTCCGTGAAATCAGATCCTCCCCTTTGCCACTTTCACCACTTTCACCATTTTCGCCCCTCGAACCCTAAAACCATCGAGCCGGCCAGCCAGAAACTACTAATTAGAAGCATTCCGGCTGATTGTTTTTCTTCGAAATTTGAAGGTCTTGAATTTCTCTACACTTCAAGAGAATTCAAAGAATTTTAGATAAATTCATAAGATCGTATAGTAAATTTACCAGTAATCGTCACCTTAAGCAAAATGAAAGATTTCTAATGCTTATAATATCATGTTAAACACGATTCTGATTTTCGTAAATTATTGAAGTGATCAGAGTATAGTTTAAAAAATATAATTTGGTTTGCTTAATATGATATTTAATTAAAATTGATTTATATCTACGATTAGAATTCAAATAATACATATGCTTTAATTATCGTTAAATTTAAAAAAATAGCTTTTTCAGTAATCGAATCGTTAATTCGATAACAGGATATTTAAACTTGCTAAAAAATTATACTTTTTCATATGGAGGCAACAAGAATATGTATTTTATGGAAAATATTTCGCCATCTGACGATAACTAAAGCAGTGACGATTACTGATGCATATTTTCCTATTCTACAAAAATCATACGTATTTGATATCGAAAAGCTTTAGTAATATAATCTTGCTTTAGCTTTTAGTCCCCAAAGTCGAACTATATTTAATTGATAGATTTTGCTCGATGTGGAAATTCATGAAAAGAGGTCAACCGTTAAATTAATCATTAGGGTAATATTGGTCTGAACGTTATTGCATATTTATATAAATATATAGTTTGCAATATATGATAATAATAAATACAATCTAAAGACCATTTATCCTAAGTAGATATATAGAGTTATTGAAAATAATTTCTGTGTTTGGAATTTTGATATTATCCATACAGAGACACCTTTCGCATTCGATATTAGCTTTCTAAAAAACAAAATTCGATCGTTTTTCGACTCATTCGCACATCGGTACAATTTTTTTATTATTGTGGCACCGGGCATGATGCGAGTGGTACAGAAAAGAGATACATTTTTCCTCGACAATATTGGAATATCGGAAAAACATATTTCATTAAATCGGAGGTTAAACGTAGATGCAAAGGAAATTGCTTCACGTCTCTGCTAAACCTATCGGCAGGACGCGAATTTTGGTAGTTTATAGAATGGACGTATGAAAGACGCTTTCACATACAACTTTCCACATTCTATTCATATTCAAGTGTATTGTAAAATATACTTGTAATAATACTTCCTTTTAGTAATATTTGTACAAATTAAAAAAAAATATTAAAACTTTAAAGAATAAAATGTAGTAAAATTGATTCGAGATTTGGATAAGCACAAAAATTATGCAGAGATTCGAGATCTTCTGATTTTTATTACCAAATTTTTTGTCCCTTTCTACCCTCTTCCGACAGGGTAGTAAACTACTACTGCTTTTATTATTATGAAATAAATTCTTGGCTTTCCGTAGAGCACAGGAAGAAACAAAATGCGGAAAAAGAAAAAAATTCTGGTTGCATAGGCAGATACTTTTTATTTCCGTACTTGAGGAAATTAAGGCACCCTCTGAGGTACTTTCGTCGTCTGCATCCGTCTGGGGAGAAAGTCTGTCGTCGTCGCATTCTTATTATTCTCCTTCTTTTTGGCGAGACGCAAAAAGGTTGATATATTCCCCAAGGTTGAGTCGATGTCTTTGTATCGCAGTGTATAAAAGCAGGATAGAGAGGATCGAAGTAACTGTCCCCAAATGTATGCGCGTATGGTATTCAAGATCCACAAAAACCCCGCAAATTTATAGAGGATGTCTCAAAATTTGACAGTACCAACCGTCTTTCTCAATAAAAGCCTAAATGAGAGAACGATTTTATTATTTAAAAGTATCTTTCGATTATTTAATATTCTGAACAAGTGCTCTTACTATAAATGTGTATCATATTTAAAAAACAATTAAATTTTTGTTTTCACATTCATGATATTGACTATCCGAGTTTAGATCGCCATATTAAACATCCAACTCTACATTGAACCCAAGCAGTTTTAATCCACTTAGTTACTTCTCTAATTTGAGTAAGAGCGTATAAAATCAGTTTATAGTTCAATTTGTAACTACAAGAGACTACGACGTTTCGCTAACCGGAACAGGCAGAAATAACGCAAGTAAATTAATTATCAGAGTGGCAACGGCTTAATTAACGCAAAGCAAAAGTAACATATTACACTAATTACACTTCGACACATTTTTATAAATTTTTTTTAGTAATATCACCACCACGTGTGGAATTAATAGATTTCAGTTATTCCAATTTCTATTAGCTTGTAACGGCAAGCAGGCGCAGAGAACTTTTTGCTCTTAAACGACCACATGTGCGGTTGCAGCGCAGAACGAAGACACTGTCGTTCCACGATGAAAACACGTTTCCTTCGTGTAACGGAATTCGATTTTACGCGCACTAAAACGATATTCTGCATCTGATTAAATTGAATCAGAATTAAATAAAAGCAGATTCCTGGAGGAAAATCCTTGTTTCTTTTTGCAATTATTTTTTTAATTATTTCATTAATTCCCGCTGTAAAATTTTGCCTAATTGTTGCGGAATTAAAATTCATATCTTATTTGTACAACTTCCCACTGTAAACGCACTAATGAATTTAGATAAACATTGAACACGTGTTTCTTTGAATTATTAATCATATTGATTCAAAAATTACTTACATAAAAAACCAGCATCGTTTTTATACAATCTTAGGACTCACCTGAAACAGATAAAAAATTATATTAAATTTACTGAAATTGTGCAGTCATCCTATAATATTTCCAGAGAGTAAAAGCTTCTTAGTCCTTTGCCTCGTCTTTCAAGCAGCTTAATGCGTCGCAGGTGGCATTCACACCCGCGGCAGTAAATAAAATTGCTGATTGTAGCGAGATGGAAATTTTTCTCAAACGATTGAGAAATATCCTATTGAAAACTAACGAGCAAGCAAAAAGTATATTAGGTACATGAGCACAATTTTTCTCAGAAACTTTTCACTCGTTAAAAATCTTCGAAAAGGTTCAAACACTTCTCGAACAATAATGCTCACTGACGATGAAACTTTAGAGAAAATGAAATTAATTGTTCTTACGTAACTTTTATGATTGTTCGCCACTTCCGCTTGAGAGGAATCTTTCATTTCTTGAAAGAAGGTATTGGGATTCAGCGTTCTCAAGAAATTACGTTTATTAAATAAGTTTGAAATTAAATAAATTTCAGAAAAATAGTTGCTTTAAGCTTAAATTATACCTGAAACCATCCAACCGATTCAGAGCCTTTTTTTCACTATTTCATGGAACTTTTGGGAAAACTAAGTGATAAATTTAACAACAATTTTGCCTTATGCCTTAGACATAAAATCAGAATCTCAAAATCTTTTGTTGTTATGGTCATGGTGCGGATAAAGTAACTTTAAATATAACAAAGGTTTATCTTCTGGAAGTAAAGCTTTTAAAGCGGATACGTGTCACAATATGCTCTTCTTTGACAGATATGGGTCGAACCAATACTGTTACCCTCTTTGAAATATGAATTTTGCATCTCTCGTAAAGCCTCCTGTTCGCTTTGAATACAATTTAGTGTATAACCGCACGTAGGGCACACAAAAAGTTGTATGAAGCACAATCTGAGTCTGACGTGTTCTTTTATAATATTAGGTTTAGGTATTGTATAATTCTGATTACAAGTTATTTCAAACGAATATATAAGCGACATAAAATGCTTTGATTATTTTCATACACAATTAGCTCATATAAAATCCTTAAGATTGTAATAAAAAATGCACAGCTCAGATTTATGCACTCGTTGTCTTCCTTATTCCAGATTGTAGGTTTCTTTCAGCGAATTTTCGCTCAATTGCAGTTTTTGTGTGGGCATAACCACAATGTTGGCAATGTCGGAACAACATAATACCAGATACGGCTTATCCGAATGCTGATAGAGCCAGGAGGATCTGAGGTAAGCGCGGTCGCAGTAGGCTTACCGCGACTTAGAGGAAGGAGTCGTTTCATGAATTGGGTCTCCGCACTCAAAAGAGGAAATTGGAGAGCGGAAAAATGTTTCCTCGGATTACAAAATAATGCTCTACTCAACCAAAAGTGAAAGCTTGGGAAAATGACCGTCCAATATTGCCAACGAGAAAGATTGCTTTGAAAAAATGGTCAATTGCAACGGATAATAAACCGTATTAAAAAAAAAACTGTTTTCTTCATCGAAATCTTTGCGAAAAATCTTAATATCGAAAGTTATGAAACGAAGAGGTAAATATAGATTTTGAAATGAGCTCAAGAAAAATTAAAACTCGACCGCTTCTTTTCTCTCCTTAAATAAAAATCTTAAGTGCGCCTTGTCTCCTGCGATTGCGTTAATCGCGTTACTGTTTTACTTGAAATAAAAAGCCCTTAAGACCCGCGCCATAAATGCTCCATTAATGGTCTCTACGCAGCGAAGCAAGCTTTTCACGGAATGTACAAAAGGCTAAGTACGCATAAGTAGAAAAAGACACAATGGGTAAGACCATGACGGATTTCGAAGTACTGTGCAATTCTCCTAAAAACTTAAAAGTTTCTGAAGATGTTAAAAATGATTTTAATAATGAAAATTAGAATATGAAATGTGAAACCTTAATGATTATATATTATACCACAAACTATGATTGATTGAAATATTATATTTGTATATATGTACTGTACAATAATAAATGGGTTTCCTTTAGATTCAAAGCTTCAATGTGTGTTTCAATTTTAACATTATAAATGATTCTCCAAATTATATAATAATTCATATCGCAGCTCAAATAAAGCAGGTAATCAAATTGTGAGTAATTTCATTATATAGTCGTAAATGAAGTTAATTTGATGTTCGCATGCGTCGTACTTAAATTATTTTAGTTATTTCGGTTTTCTCTAATGTTTTCCTGTCAACGTAAATATTTAGCGGCTTTACAATTAATTAATTATATTTGCATAATTTTCTGTGAAAATATTACATCGTTCAATGAGTTTTATGGAAAAAGAGGAGAAAAAGCCTAGAACAGTAAAACAAACTGCGTGTCGTTTCATGTGAAGATAATATGCGGAGGCACACGCGTGTAAGAATTTGTGTTCGCTATTAACAAAACACGAGGGGAAGCACGACAGAAAATGAGAAAAGTATGACAGAAAATGAGAAAAGTACTCTCTCGAATTCGCGATTTTCCCGGAAACATCACGTACGTCGATGTTCGATAGTTGAGGATGGATGTGTCGACTGTCGGTAGAATGAGAAAAAAGAAATGCTCGAGTGTAAGGATATATAATGCGAGGAAAAGAGACAGTAGAAAATGGCAGAGGATATTTCCAATACATATATTTACAGCGTCATGGCTACGAAGCAGATAGGATCTGAACATTTTTCCGGATACACGTACAAATGGTTGGAAAAGGTATGAAAATTTTATCGAGTGTAAATTCGCGCGACCCATATTCTTTCCGGTCATTAATCTTTTTGAAGAAAACCGCACCATCGTTGAGCAATTTAAAGCCATAATGTCCTTTTCTTCAGAACAAAACCACACACTATCATTGAATCCAATTCGTCGAGAAATCTTGATTAATTACTCCTTAAAGAAAAAAGTATAAAACCATTGTTTTTTTTACTAAAAAAAAAAGAAGTTAATTTAAAAACTCAACTATGTCTCGAAATTGTCTCTAGAAAGCTAATAAATGATAAAAAAGCTTGAAAAGAATCTCTTGACATTGTTCTTAATAAGTAGTGCTCTCCTTTAGAAAGAATTTAATATAAAATAAAAACACGTTTGTAAGGTATTTCTTTAGCAGAATATACTTTATTTATACCTTTTAGTTAATATATCATCTCAGTAAATTAAGGTTTTATGTTCTACATGCAAAAGTTATAACGTGAAACTCATATTTCAGGATTTAATAACATAAAAGGAGATTATTTAACTTTTAATCATATTGTGATTGTCGTGCGTGACTCAAGTAGGTTCTTGTGCTTTCATTTTCTCTTATATCAACAATTGCAACCTGCTGCTACTTAATCATCGTGAGTGTATCTCCCTGTGCAATATTTCTGAATACGCAGAAAACATGGACGTCTGCCAAACATGACCCAAATTTGGTCAGGTCATATGGATATATATATTTTACTTGTTCACGTGTGAAATATGAACAGTAGGCTACATTACACACTGGTAAACACGTGGAGGCAATTGTTCATTTTTCAAAATTTTAATTTAACAAACATTAGTTACGATTATTTTTATGAGGTTTTTTTTCGCAACATTTATCTATCTTTTGACAATCAAGTCCCTGTTTTAGAATCGATGTCTGTTTTGAAAAAAGCTCATTTCCATTACTTTCGCCGTTATTGCTCTTTTTCAAAGAAACTGTCTAAACGAGAAATCTAAGTGAATTTTCTTGGAAATCAAGATTCTCTTATCGCACGATTTCCAGACAATATGTGTCCTGAAATATCCATCCGGTTTTCTCGAGCCAATGTAAGTTGGAATCCCCGACTTTTTCACCTCCGCGATCGACGAGGGCTCCTTCAAACATTCTGAAAAGACACCACGTGATTAAATGTAAAAGAGGGTGGACCGAAGTGTGCGCGCGAGCTTCCTTTCCTTTTATTTGATCCTGCCAAACGCGGGGAAACCGAAGAGTTTGTTTGATCAAATATCCGGGTATTTGCTTTTCAGGGAGAAGGATAAAGAAATTGGCTTTAATTTACAATTATTGCCTGCTGCGGTTCCCGAGACGGGGAATTTCATTTGCGAGCGTCTTTTTACTCCTAATTTCCTCCTTCAATAATTCCGCACTTGAGTCGTGTGGTCGCTTCTTACAAAAAGAGTTTGAATATCCTCTTCAAATTCAAAATTAAACATTTAAAACTCAAATAAAAGTATTATTTTTTGACACGGAAACCCCTATAGGGCATTTAATGCATAATTTATTAAGATACTCTAGTTCCTCTGGGTATTAATTAAAACTGAGAGATTTGCATTGATTATTATATCGTGTTCTACTAATTAAAAGAGACTTATCCATAAATTGCATTAAAATGCAAATTCGAATCAAATCCCCGTGATGCGCATGATGTCAACGCAATCCAATCTGACCAACGGGTTGAGACTTTATAATTTGTCGCATATCTGACACCCCAATAAATCGCTGCGCCAAATATTCATCAGGAATAGTTTTATACATAATCCATCAAAAAAGCCATCATTTTTTGCAATTCACATTTTACTTCAAATGAAAATCGCCGAGAAGTCAAGTTAAAAAAGAAGATATCATGCTTTTATTTTCTTTTTTGAAACTTTTGACATTTATCTCTGCAGAAGTTGAGATATATGTATCTTCCCCCTACTAGCTTTTGCACTCCTCAGATCGAATCCTTATCCCATCCAGGAAAATTGGATAAAACACCTTCTCTAATTTTCGAATATTGAGAAACTAGGAAACATAAGTTGACGCTTTTTTACCCCTCTTTGGGATTGATGTATCCAATGCTAAGAGAAAAGTTGACGATAATCTCGGAAAGAGAGGATGAGTAATCTTAGCAAATGTATAATTCTGTAGATGTCGAAGCTGTAGTTCAGTCGTATCTCCTTGAGTAGTCAAAGTAGGAAGCAAGAACTTAGCAGAATTTAGTATCGGGAAACCTGAAGGATGTAATTACATTTTGAGATTTCCACTCCGATGAATTGCGGGTTTAGATATCAGGTTAATATCAAATTGAGAATTATTAGATAAATAATATCAAACGTACCAGCACTTTTAACACAATAAACTTCTCTTTGATATTAGAGGAAATAAAAAATATAGTTCAATACTGCAGTCCAAAAGTGTAATCTAGTAAGTGAAATTTGCCATAGAAACTATATTCCGACATACGTGTACGGGAAAATAACCACTATGGCAAACATCACTTACAAGATTACTTTTGAACAGCAGAAAATAACCCACTTTATCATGATTTGCAGACCACAATGTTGTAGAAATATTCTTAATTATTTTTTTGACATACAGTGTCAAGATAGTCATTTTGAGGCATCGAGAGGAAAGCAGACAGAAAAACATATACATAATAGGTTTCATATCTGAGAACATTGGATCCTCTGCACAGATATCATCATGAGACAATCCTCTAAGTGGAGTGTGCGCGCTCTCACGGGTTTTACACGCTCACCAGTATCCCTACTTAAATACAAACACATGCATTCCTATAAAAGCATTTGTATTCTCATTGCATTCCTACTTGTTCAAAGGTACATACATATACACGATAAAAATGAGGTCTCGTAAGAGAATCAGCCTTTGATTGGTTGTTGAAGCGCTCCCCAGATGAATCGATAAGTTTTCTCTTTTCTCTTCGACTTACGCTCAATCCCTGCTCTACCTTTTTCCAATCTATTGTCCAAGCTATTATTTTCTGAAGATGACCCAAATTGGGAAGCCAAATTCTCATCGATTTTAGATTTGCAACTCCCCTCAATCTTATTATTGAAATGAAATAGAGTAATGCCAGTAAGTAATTATTCAGCATTAATTAGAAATACGAAAGCAAACCTTCGCTTATCATGCTTATCGCGCTAAGCGAGCACGTCTGAAACTGGCAGCCCATTGCAAAAGCACATCGAGCTTAGGTACATTATCCTCAAGTTGCTCGACTCGGCTTGAAATTAACTCGAAGAACGAGACTCTAATTGGATCGGATTTAACATCACTTTAGTATAAAAGCCCTTTCAACAACATCATACAAGAAATAAGTAAATAGCGATAATTTACCAAATATCGTAACATATTCTTATACGAATTTTTTCATTTCCATTACATATTTATTATTTATTTTCTTTTTTAAAGAAAATATCTATTTCATATCAAAGTATTTTAGTTAATTTATACTTCAAATTTATAGAAAAAATTATCTCTAATATATATGATTCTTAATAAATTATATAATAATGCTGCCGTAGGAATTGAAACATCATTGTTTATAAATAAAAATGAACTTTAAATCGATATTCGAGTAGATGTTATATAGAACCTATTTCAGAGGATCTCTTTAGTGTCTGCAGCTGGCATACATGTTGCGGTTAAGAACCGTGTCAACAACGCGACTCAACGGTGACCTGACTAAATGCTAAAGTTAACAAGCAGATTAGAGTAACGATCGCGTCAACGATAGTCTAAGCAATTTCTATAGCCAGCGAATTGTTAGAGAACGAGGGATGTACACTGTACACTACACCCCGACCGGTTTCCTAACTGGGTTGAATATGTTAGCGTGCAAAGTTCTACAGCAGTTTAGGAAGATCGCGAGATACTGTGCGCGGTGTATCAACAGTTAGAGCGACTCCAACGTCACATCCCACGCTGGATGCGAGAAGCGACGTTATAACGCGAGTCGAATAGTTTGCCGTTTATCGGACTCGACGATCCGTCGCAAACGCCTTGCACGAGCCAACTTGTAGCTAACGACTTTTCTAAGGAACAATTCAAACTTAAGGAACAAAGTCGCTAAAGTCCTGGCCAAGTTGAAACTCACCAGGAATTTGGATGACTATGATTTCCAAATTGTACAAATCATGGAGATTTAACGATTATTTATACTTGCACAGTCTTATTTAACTATTTTTAAGTAGGGTTTTCAAATTACTTTATATAGTACTTTTCTCCAGGAAATTCGGGTATAAAGTTCCTTATGAAACAGAGCTAGATTTCTAAAAAGAAGATAGTATCACCATCGGAAACTCAATTTCGCCGGCAACAAAGTAAGTTATTTTGGTTACTCAGCGGCTTTCAACACGGCAATATATTGTCAGCGATTGATCTGGCTCCCTCTTTCGTTTTATAATTATGCAAATTTCTTATTCCTTTTGATATTTTTCTCGGCTTGACGAGGACGTTTTTGTAGTGGAGATGTGATTGAAGAATATTACAATGGTAGTATAGCACGCTAACGAGGTTTGTGTTCAACGTTGTCAAGAAAAAATTGTAGCTCAAGACACACATACTTCCCTAGGAGGGTTTATATCTCCAGATAACAGGAAAGTTTCTTTGGCCTCGAGGAGATAAAACTGGATAATGTCTTCCGGGAGTGGACTAACATTCACCATAGTGTCTAAATTTATTTATTTTTCTGCAGATCTTAAGTACACAATTAAAGTACAGCTGCTAAGTACACCTACTGAATAAATTTTCAAATTAAACTTTGAAATTGCTGTAAAGTGCAATTTTTGTCATTCAAAAACCTCCGCAGACGTCGTCAATCTTCCGTCAAAAAAGTACCAACTACAAAAAAAAAAAAGTAAAGAAGCACTTTCCTAAAAAGGTCTCCAACTTGCAAGAATGTTTCTTTAACCTCGAGAAGATGAAACTTGACAATTTCTCTTCTAAAGAATCCACTAACATTTTTCTTCGTTTCCACATTTGTCTCTATTCTCCCAAGTACTTAATCGTTTGTTTTCGAGAACAGTGGTGGAGTTTCGTGTTCTTTACTCTAAAGTTCTGACATAATAAGGTAGTAATAATAGGGTGGATTGAATGGAGTTTCTCCTGACGTCTATTTAAAGCTTGTCAGTAGAAAGGACTTGGCAAAGGTAATATGAACCCCACATTTAGTTAACTAAAACCACGCACGCCAATTCGAGCGTGACCCTTCCAAATACCCGATTATTATAGATTCCAAGGCTGTCTATTACGAACTGCAGACGTTAGAAGCACTTGGAGCAAAGTTCCAATGGTCAATTAATAATTAATCACTACATTCGCAAATGAAGAGACTCCCTCATGAAGCTCTTCATTCAAGGGAAGATAATAGACTTTCAAACATTTAATTTATATGCATAATTGTGTAATTGATCAACTATTATTCTCTCTAGCCATCTGAATTGTCAGAATAAAAGGCAGATTATTGGTTTATTAGCAGAACAATTTCCAAATGTTGGAAACCAAAAAGTGAAAGTAAAAGTGGAAGTGAAAAGTAACATATTCACTCGCCTGATTTTCTAACTTCTTTAGTCACGGTTTTATAACAAGGTTGTTTTAAGAATTTTGTATTTTACTTTTTCAGATGAGAAGAGCATTCTTGGGAAGTAAAGAGTGGACAAAGTGGAATGGGTTGCCTGGCAAAAGTTTGTGGATCGTTGACTCTGAGAGGTAACATTCTCATTATCCAAATGTATTTTTACAAAGTGAACTCTTTTCAACATGTTTCATACACCGAATTATTTTTTTGACAAAAAACTTAATACATTATACTGTGGTATAATAATAATAATAATAATAATAATAATAATAATAATAATAATAATAATAATAATAATAATAATAGAATTTGAGCCCATTATGATATTAATATTCGAGATTCTCGAGTACTAACGATAAATTTAATATGATTAATATTTTGTTGCGCGGAAGCATTATTGAACCGTGAGAAGCCAATTCAGAATACTTGAAAACTTTTTCTCTCGATGGGGAGAGAAAATGAAATTCCTTCATTTCGGAAAAGTTTATCTTGTACGAACGATTAAATATTTATAATCTCAGAATGAAAGTTAATGAAATGTATATGGCAATCTTGATAAATCTGGAAAAAATACTAGTGGATTCCTGACGCGGGTCTGACACAGATGTCTGGTTGATCTCAAATCCTCATCAAAAGTTTCAAACATTTTCCTAATTAAGCAAATGCAAATATTCAGCAACCATATATTCTGCAGCTGAAGAACATAATACTAATTAATTATACATTTCATTTGCATCAAAACAGGGACTTATAATACTTGAACACCTAATTCGACTAAAATTTGTAGAATCTCTCTTATATGTGTGAGAAAGGCTAGCGTGGGATCGAAAAAGTAACAAAGGCAGTCTGGACAGGATAACCCGGACGTTTCGCAGTAAAAATATGAAGGATAGTAAAACCGAGCGAGCTTTCTGTGGGTGGCTCGCGAGATTTACACCCTTCGACGCTCTGTCGTGAGGGGAACGACTTCAAAGGGCTAAATGTTCAAGCCACACACCATGGACTGGTGGAACTTTTATACGATCATACATATTTTGTTCTCTCGGGCGAACATACGCGATTGCGTAGCCGCACGTATGCGTACACACATCCCTTGGCAAACAGCGCGACGCCGCGCCCGCTTTCCTGTATGCGTTGGGTGCATTCACGTAAGCAAGAGTTTACTTGCATGGCCTCACCTACTTTTTCTCATCCAGTGAAAGGCCGACGAAGTACCGGAAGTCGCTATCCAGTTTAAAAGTAGATGGAAAAAAATGCTCCCCCATTATTGTCTTTATCGTTACAAGATTTGCGCGCAATTTGCTCTAATTAGAAATTTTGGATCGATGCATTTACTCGTGTCCTTCTGCATGAATATCAAGGGTTCACAAATTACTGGCTGATTAGCTTCTTTGAATGAATTGCGATCTATTCTCGATTGAAATGAATTCCCGATCTATACTTAGTTTTTTCTTTTGCGCAGTTATACGCTTTTTTTATTTCTAAAAGCTTTTTAATACGTAGAACACCACTGTTTTAACTAAACTTCGAAAAAAATAGTGTACATTAGGATGTACACTCTAAATCTGAATCAGCGAAAACCATACTAAATCAGTGAAATTCGCTGATGAATCAGTGGAATCTCACGCCCTCTATGAGAGCAATTCCTATGAGATCTCTATGAGAGAATTTAACTGATTTGGTATGGTTTTCGCTGGTTCAGATTTAGAGAGTATGGAGATTTTTGTTATAGTGTGAAAGAAATGAATATAAAACTGATTTGAAAGAAAATATTAATTTTTCTCTAAAAGTGACGTTATAAAAATTGAAATTTCTTAGATTGAAGGTACTATACTTTCGAAGTATCAGTTATTCATGTTAGATCTGGGAATTGATTTTATCGAATGAGAAACATGGGATTTCGAAGATACGATACTTCTAAGAAGGTAATAAAGAGAAGGACAGCCACGTATCACATTTTCGTATCGTCTCGTCTCCTATCTTGCAAAGGTTCACCTCAGAGACTATGTCGCTCATAAGGGAATCAGCAGTTACAACTCAGCGCCTCTCAACATCTATCCTCATGTCATCCAATTACTCGAAAACCCTAGAAAATTAGACAACAAAACAGTTTTACAGATTATTTCTAAATTGAAGCGTCTTTTCTTAATTGAATTCCATCTTGTTAATTTTAACTACAAGGATTAAATTCATAATTTATTCAGACGTAGCTAATGTAAGAATAAATGCTATTATCATATTCGTTAATTTGTTTCTGCTTGTGACAGAAATATTGATTATCTATTTTATATTCTTATTATATTTAATATTGATTTGAGTAATTGCATAAGTCAGTGAACGGCTGTGGAAATAGAGAATTGTGATAAACTAATAATAAGAGGAAATATTAAACTATATTTATATAGAATATTGAGCCATTTTTATAGATTTTCCAATCCCTGTTTTATTATCTTCTTCTATCATTTCATATTCTTTTCTATTATTTTCTATCCTTTTTCTGATTTCTAATAATTTCTAACAGTTTCTATTTCTTGACGTCCAGTCAGTAAAATTGATTAACTTGGAGAATTTTCTCCTGAGTTTCTGATAGTTTGAAAATATAGGCGACTATTAGATGATTGTTCTTTGAAACGCTGTAAGAATTGAGAAACGCTGGCGAATAGGATAGAAGGCCACATTGTTTGTTACGAGTCCAGGTTTACGATGTCCCAACGGGAACAAGTGCCCAAGGAAACAGGAGAACACGTCTTCTCTGCCCGAAAAGGGAAAGATGTTATCGTCCCCCGCGTCACGTATGTGTGTGAGTTTGTGAATGTGTGACTCGAATAACGAGACCAGCCCTGTGCCCTACACAGATATCTTATCGTCTCCTCGCAGAAATGTTAATGCGATTCGCATCCTCCTGTTCTGCTGTCTCACGTATATTTCGTTGCAGGATTTCATTTGCACCTATCTACGTCATTCTCGCTATCCATCACTTCTGAAAGTAAACGTTTGTCTCTGAGAAAGGTTAGCTTCTGACTACACGTACAGACCTTGTTTTATCTCAGGAAGGAAAATTTCCCCAACCTTTTGAAAATAAACCACTTTGATCAATTGGTTGCTTCAAACATATTTCAGGATGAAAATCTAATTTATTTTAGCCTATTGGTTATATATGTCCATTGCTTAGCATTTTTCCAATCATGAGCTTTTTCTTTTGCAAAAGAAGAAGGCGGAAATGAAGAAGGAAATAAGTAAACTGGAATTTTGAAATAGCCAATTTTTTCAGCGTGGCTGTAAGATCAATTGAAAACATTCAGAGCTTTGAGGTCAAATTGAACTGGAGGTGGATTTGAAAGCCACTGAAAATCCAGAAGAACCGATACTCACCAGATAAGCCAAGATTGGCTCTGGATCTAAAGCCGACTAAAGAAAGCTGTAAGCATCTAGCAACTATTCAGACGAAGACGGATATCTTTTACTTCGCGGTTCACAGAAAACATCCCTCTTTATGGACGTCTCGAGGGAGAGAAACCATGAAATTAGTTGAGGAGGAATTTTTAAAATACTCTCCGTAACAAAATAATTTTAAAAATATGGAAGATTTATTAAATGATTTTGTTCATACATTTTTATGTACATCTGAATTCAGAAATGCAAAGAATACTTATAGAAAAATTCAGTATAGTTAACGTTACTTTTTCATAAATTTAAATTTCTAAAGCCATACTACATTTTCGCTTGAAAGTAATTATAAAGAACAAATTGAATTGAACAAAGGGAATTTTTTCGATTATTATGATCCTCAGAGAATTGAATGAATTCTGGAGGATAATTTTCAAAAAGTAATAATATAACAAGTCGTCTTTGAATATAATCCGCGCATCAAGCCTCTTTAGCAAATCTTTCGCGGTTTCATTTTCGCTTGACTTGCGTTCAAATTTGTGAGCTTTCCTTTCCTTTGCAATTATTACTTCACAATGCAACCACGAATTCTTGGCGCGATTCCCAGTTCTTTCAAAGAAATATCGCCTTGTTTTATTATTTATGGTACAATTGCGAGCTGCATATAGAGACATTTTATTTTCGCCAAATGGATGTTGACTTTAGGAGATTGTATTTTTGATCTTTGGAAAAGAAAATTGTTTTTGGAATTGAAAAGTAAAAGTGTTTTTACATTTTTGAAAGGAATTTTGACTCATGTATTTTCTTTTTATATTTTTGTATTTTCTTCGATGATTATTATTGATATAATAATAATATAATGACAGATGGAGATAGGAGTGCATTACATTTTCTACAAAACCGAGCATCGGCCCGATAATTGCCGAAAATTATTGCTGACTCGATACATCACTAAACACTACATTACGCACGAAATTTCGCAAACAAATTGTAATTCTGACACAAATTTGTGATCGCATGTGCAGTGTGCGATTCGTATCAATGCAGACCACTATCGACCTCATTTGCTTGATTAACCATTTTTCAAGCCCGTCCCTCTTTTCCAGACATTCGCATTTCACAATTCTACTCTGGTGTAACAAACAAGCTTTATCCATAAAGTTGAATTAAGTGTTGTTCTAAATATCCCCGAATTAAAAAAAACAAGATTTAATTAAAACTTCAGACACAACCTTTCAAATATTAAATGGCAGATAAGATTGTTGACGATAGTAATTACACATTTGTCAGAACAGTTTTAATAAAACGATTTGTATTATTAAGTAATTGTACTTAATGAGAAACAGTAGGATGACGTTTTGTTTTAGGAATGAAATTTCTTTTCTTATTTTAAAACAGAAATTGAGTATCTGGAAAGCTAATTTGAAAAATTTTCAGTGCAATCTAGAAGACGCTAAGAATTCCTCCTCTTCTTACTTTTCCGATGCAGTATCGTTAGTTTTGCATAAGAAGTGCATAATTATCCAGCTCGCGTGTTCATAAAAGTAATTAGTGCACTTTCTCATCTAAAATATTGGACTTCTCAATTTGAGAAAAAAATTCTTACTAAACTGTGAAAATTCAACCAAAATGTCTAAATGAATAAGTGTAAAATTCGCAGAACTATTTTTCCTCTTCTCTCACCTTTTTATTTTAATATCTTTTGTTTTTAACTTATATTTGTGAAGAGGGGCGGGGGTAGATGAGGAGAGAGCGTGCAAGCTGACAAAAGAATACGTGAGGGTTATTAACAGGAGAGGAACTGGGGAAAGAATGAGAGGGGTGGAAATTAGAGGGAACGAATAGTATATCAGTCAACAAGATCTTAAAGAACATTTATGCGACGTCTATTTCAAAGATTTCCAGTATATTGTGGAATTCATTTTTTTAAAGAATATAGCAACTATGTTCCATAAAAAGATTTTTGAGAAGGGGGGTCCAATCATGTTTTTCAGAGAATAGAAGGGAAGGAAGATTTTTGTTTTATGTTTTGTAACAGTTCTTCTGAATACCGGCAATCGGGTTAATGCATTAAAGAATCGATAAAAAAGAGTTTCCAATTCGTCACATCACGAATCGAAGTACGTTCTCATCTATCTCGTGAAAAGTTTTAAAAACCTTTGGAGCTTTCCACTTGCTCGATATTTTTTCGGAGACGATTCTCGCCGTCCTCGATAAATCCACCCCTTCTTCTGTACTGGGTTTTAAAGAGGATTTAAGGTTGACAATTTAATTTTCCCAATGCCTCTTTCGTTGGCAGGATAGAGCCTTCTGGGCACATTTAAAAAGAGTCTATTAACGTAATTTTTTGAGAAAGAGAGTAGTTTATTATTTTTAGAGAACTTGCACACAATTCCTTTGCTATTAATTCCATATCGAACTATGGTGCGTATTTAAACGCTCAGGTGGAAAAGCGTGTTTTACCTGAATCGATAAGAAGGGACATTAGCGATATTAACACCCGGGAACTTACGACTGCTTTCTCTCTTATAAAATTTATGTTAATTCGAGAATGCTTCCTACTCCGAGGAAATTGTAGTTTACTCGCCCTTGTGGATAATCTTAAAGCTGGTTTGATAATTTATGAATATTGAAATTTATTTTCTTTTGCCAAGATCTTTGTTGGATTTATTCCTGACTTAAAGATATACTGTGAATTATTCAACTGGTAGACTTCAATTTTAAAGGATGATCTTGATATCCTCGCCTTTCTTTCTTTTTAGCCAACTGTGGGTGCGAGGATGTCGTGTAAAGAGCATTGTTAACTCAAACGAGGCGAAAATAAATGCGTTATCGTTATAAGGGTTTGAGGGGTTGAGATGCTGTGAGTGGATAGTCTTACTGTTATGACAAGTAATTTATACATAAAGTTCATATAACGTGACCCGATTTGCCATGAAAACCCGCGCAACGATCTGCCGAGCGCCATTTAATGGTCGTCACTCGGCACTTCCTGCTACAGGGATTTCCTCCAGACTTGAGTACCAGAAAATGGAATGAGGTGGTAGAGAATTCAACGGCGAGAATTTAACATCGCACTTTCTTCTTCATTACACAAGCGACTAAGTTCATTCGTTTGCAACGAATCTCCTTTTGTAAAATTTAACGCGCAAAATATTTATAAGTCACTCGACGACTGACACCGTTACATTACAGTAACGACCAGCTACAAACGAGGCAAAGAAATTTGAATTTCATGGCGTTGAGATTTCTGCTACTTATTCTGTATCCAGGGATCAAATTGACTATCCTTTATAAAATAGCATAATATTTCTCCGCTCTTTATATTTCTTCTTAATATATTTTGAATAAAGTAATGCCAATTGTGTTGAAATTTTTATCACAACTGATGCTTAAATTTCTTTTAAGCGAATTTCGTAATAAATTAAAATTAAGGTCCGCGCGCCTTGCATATTTACATAAAAATTTTGCCGAGATTAGAGTGTATAATGAAGGGTTTCGAGTGTTGAACAAATCGATGCAGATTACCGCCTCGGATTTAATCTATCCGACGTGTATTTTCGTATCATTAACTAGGCGAGGTTTTTCACTCTCATAGGCACATGATTTTTATTACAAAATATTAAGCTTCTTTAAAGTTTCTTTCAGAAGATCCACAGAAAAGAAACAAAGAAAAAAGCAAGGACTGAAAGTGTTTACAGCTGAAATCAGTTTTTAGGATGAATTTCAGTCTTAAGGCAATTTTTAGTCTTGTTTTAAGACTAAGAAATCTAAAAACAAGACTTCTCAGTCTTAAAGCAAGACTAAAAACTGACTTAAGACTGAAATTCAGCCTAAAAACTGATTTCAGCTGTAAACACTTTCAGTCCCTGTTTTTTCTGTGAAATTCCGAAACAATATTCGACTCGTAACAGAGGAGCAAATCACTTCTATTCATTTTTCATATTCCTTGGCAAACTTTCAATCATCCTGTTGCACACTCGCCAATTGTTTTTCTCTCCAATCTGCGTCCAGCTCTTTTTACAGGAAAAAATCGTAAGTGTGGAAAGTGTATGACACACGATTCTGTCGCGAAAAAGGCAGAAAGGGGTAAAATGAGTCCGAAACTATTCAACTTTTATGGCGGATGCAAAGCAGCCGTGGCTTATCGCACGACTGTTTGTATGGTGATCTATCCTTCACCAGGAAGTCGGTCCTCCACCTCCCGGCCTACATACCAAGAGTTATGACCGGGACTGGTGCACATATGTCATACAAACGTATAAAGTCTGCGCAAGGCATATGAGGAAACAGGAGACATCACCTACGAGTTACGTTAAAGTGAACCACGACTAAGGCACGAATTATATCGGAGAGTTCACCATTTCATGCAAAACTCTTATTCTTAATCGCATATATTTCTCATTTCGAAAATTTCTTCAAAATAGTTCCAGATAATTTATTACATTTTTTCACCTGCATATTTCCTTACGAACCTTGCCAGAATGAAAAAGAAAGATTCAAACTAAAAATCATTCTCAAAGAATGTCCTTCCTCGAAATAATTCGCGAAAGTGTCCACAAGTGGTGATGAACTAGGTCAATAATGAAAGCAAGTAAAATGAGGTGCAGGAATTCCATCTTTCGTGCTTTTCGCTCACACTTCAGACATGAATGGCGTCACCTGACGCGTTCAATTTCAGCACATTGATGCCTATCGCACCTTCCAGGCTCTGGTCTCTCCTATTCTACAATGTAGAGTCAATCTCGATTCGCCGTCGTGGTGCATTAATGTATCCCGCAGTGAATAATGAAGGAACTACACCAGTTACTCGAGCAAGCCCCCAGCAGATATTCGAGCGTAGTTCCAGTCAGCCTCTGGAAAATAATAGCTTTCACGATTTACCAATTTGTTTCAACTAATGGACGTAAGCAAAAGCGAATAAAACAAGTCGACTAAAACGAGTAGCCGGAATACTACTGATTTAGATTCTGGATGATTAATTAATTTTTTTCAATTTAATCGAGCAATTAAATTCGCTTTAAATGAATTTTTCAAAAAAAACTAGAGATTTTTGATTTATTATCATCTTTAATAGTCAACGATGCATTTAAAATCCAATTAATTATGCTGATTAAAATGAATAAAAACTGGTAAACACTAATTGAGTTAACTAGAATTTATTGGTGCACTAATTAAAGCAATAAAATCTTAATAAAGCTTCCCCACTAGGAATAATAAATCGCTCAGAATTCAAGTGTGGCTCTTAAGACGATGACGCATGGACGTTAATTTTCGACATTGCCTGAAGATCTAATTATGCACATCCAAAGAGAGCATCATCTAACTTTGGAAAGTTCGCACACTCTCGGATTTCTGGAAAACGTGACTGACGATGATACGTTTCTACCGGAACCTAAATTTGTGCTTTGCTATCCCTAGACTCAGTTTCTCACGTTTCTGACCTTGGAGATAATTTTAGGAAACTTTGGCTTTAATAAATTAGAGAGAGATATGGAATTAAAACCAGTTTTTATAGGATCTTTTACCTGATGATGTCTACTGAATATAAAACGTTTAGTTTTTCAAAAACTGTGCCAGGTATTAATTTTCCTTAATCAGCTCTGTATAGGAAGATGATTTTATCTGAAGCTTCTAAAAGGAACACTTTCAAAATGAACAAATCGTTGATGGCTTTTGAAAGACAGTTTACTGTAAAACACCAACTAGAAAGGGTAGAAATGAACGTAGGACTCGTAACAAATAACACTTATCTTTAGCTATACAGATACCGAGATATTTTCAGCGAGAATGGAATATGATTTATTACGTTTGCAAGCCTCCTATAACAACGAGTGTGGAACGTGTTGAAGTGTCCACGTTCATCATTAAAATTAATGGGCATTGGATGACAGTGACGAACGAACAAAATTGCATCAGTATATCAGCAACTACGAACTTGAGTACTTTCCTTGATGAACTATTTATCAACCAATAGCCACTTTTTGTTCAATTGGTTCTTCTTGTTAATGAAACACTAGATTCAAAGTCGCTCTCAATCAAACCCGGAAGCTTTCAATTTAAAAGCAATTATTTTTTGAAAATTTTCTGTTTGAAAAACTCAAAATTGAACGTTTTAAACCGCATGTTTATTTTACAAATAACAATTTTAATTATTGAAAAGCAATATCAGTTTTTTATTGCTCTCTGTATTTTTGTTGGCAATTAAGTTCAGTTGGGAAAGAGGAATCTTCTTACTGTCCGTTCGCTATAGATCGAAGTAATAAAACTGTTGCTTCGCTTGCTAGAGAAAATGGAAGCATCAAAGTTCGATCGCGTAAAAGTCATTGATTTTATGCTTTCCTTCCGATTACATCCGGACCTTTCATATCCGATAAAAATTTCAGCACGCAAACCGGGAAAATTACCTGATGGAAGTGAAACCTCATAACGGCTCTCGAGATGGATTTCTTATTCTTGCTCGTCAGTAACGCTCTAATGGAAATTCACGGAAACTACAGAAAGTTTTAGCGAGGTTTTAACCCATTATATGGTTCGGTAGGTCGATTTGCGTTAGCATGATTTCGTTATCGTAATACGATTGAGCATCGAAAATATGTCTATTATAGCCGATGGAAGTCGTTATTAGGTAATGCATTAGAGAATCCATTATCGAAGAGAATCTACAAAAGAAAAAAAAAAAAAAAGAAAAATTATAAATTATTATCATCCATTCTAAATATCTAATCTGCTCTGTCAAACACGCTGAATATTTTTCTTCTGTGAAGACAGATTTTTTATTAAACAAAGCTTACAAATGCTATTGATTATAGAAACTTTATTTTATGCCGAAAATGTTTAAAAATTGTAGGATTTTTCAGGAAAAAGTAAATACGGGTGAAAATAGTATATTATATGTTGTTAGTACGCTAATTGAACAGATATAGAATCAGCCTATAACGTTCATTTGATGAGAGAAACAAGTATGTACATGCAAATTGGATGTTTGAAATTTCAAACCACTCGAAAGCTCGGATAATAGTTTTCCCGAGTTTTTGGACGAGTATTTGGTCGATAACGCGTCAACGCGAAATATCGGGAAAATTGCCAAACATTATACATTTGAGCACACGATGAGGCTTCAACGAAGATCTTGAACGGTTTGATGGGGTTTCGTTCTCTTCGAGTGCGATTGCATTATGCGTGAAACTTTACATTGAAAATTGTAATTAAACGACACTGGCATTTGACTAATTGAATCTTTTTTAAATCCATTCATGATTTTGAACCTAATTTGATTTAATGCAGATTAGACAGCAATTGTTTTCCGGTAGACGAACAATCAGCATCTGCAATGCAATGATGGTCGGTTATGTTATAACATGGCCCGTTTATCATTGTGAAATTGTCTCGAACCAAGTGCCCATTGTTATTGCGGTGGGTATGAAACGTACTAAACTAACCGCAGACATCATTAAAATTAATGGGTCTTCATTGACAGAGACGGTTGACCCAGATGGCTTTTGATCAAAGCAATCGAGTGCCTTCTCATGTTTGAAGAAATTTGCAAATATCGATGCTTGAAAGTAGAAGCACACTACCGATGACACTTGAACGCCTCTCGTAAATGTTGTCGAGCAAATGGACCTTCAGAGCTTCGGGAAGCCATCGCTGTTTTACGACTTATGGATAACACGCGAGAATCGCAAGAGTTCAGTTTTAGCTGTGTTTTAGGTGCCACTACGAATCGAGGTTAACATCGCGTGAACAGAAAAATTAATGCTCAAACTTTAAGGGCACCTATCACAATTTTTATCGCTAGTTTCATCCATTCAATAATTTCAAGTTTCAAACTCTATTTAGGAAAAGTTTACTTTTCCTATCGTTTTTATGAGAAATCATCAATTTCAGAATTTCATCAAATGTCAAATAGTATTTCGCGTACATTGAAAAAAATATGCGTTTACTAATAAAAAAGTTTTGTGTGAGAGCTTGGAGTTTCCTCGATATTATATAAAATAACTTTGAAATACTGGATTTCGCACGTTTTGATATAAAAATATGCATTGTCAAAATAAATAAATGTTGCTTTATTTAAAAGCATCACGTACATAAATAAAATATACTGTGTTTATGAAAGAGATAAAGTTTAATATTCTTCTCTTAAGTGTTTCTTGGTAACTGACGAAAACATCATTGCGTAATAAATGGACTGCAAACTATTACACAGCCAATATTAGTTGTTAAATAGACATGTGTACGTAGCTTATGAATACATTATAAAGGCAAACACCTGTAGGAGTCAATGAATATTTCCCAACTAATATCTGCATAGAATAATTTAATCTAGCCAAAAAAATACTAAAATATTTAACACATTTCTTTTCACTTTGAGCATAACTTTTTAAATATCATTTTCATTTTCTTTCCTAAATAAAATAGTATAAAATATATCTATATATATATATATATATATATATCCCCTTTTATTCGGTCTGCAAGTCTTCATTGAAGTTGACTCGTACTCACATCCCAAACTGGTATATAATTTTATCTGCCTTGAGAACTTGTTAGCGAACTCGCAGGAGTCGAAAGAAAAGGCACGGTCATAAAAATGCGTAATTTCCTTTCGACCCTAGTATTTTCCTCGCTTTTTGTTTCTTTCTCTTCCTTGCCCCTTTCCCCCAGTTTCATTGAATCGTATCCTCATCCATCTTCGTATCTGGTTCTGCAAAGTTTCCTTCTAACTTTTCCTACCAGAGAAAGATGACGATGACTTCTCATGTTTCTTTACGGACAGAGGAACCCTGCCCAAGGAGGTATCTTCTTTCCTCTCCGATTCTATAAGACGAGTGTTCTTATTACTTTGTTGTTCGAAACGAGATTTCAATCTTACGCTTTTGAAAAGAGACTAATGCTACAACTTTTTCATGATGCCGTAATTCATCAATCATAGTAGAAACCTCATCTCGTTGTAAATTGGATGGAGTTAATTTCAGTTTTTAATCGTGAAAGTTCAGAATTTATCACGAGCGGGATTTATTAGATGATAGATTTGTTAAGAGGTAAAAAACTATTTATTCTCGTGTAAACTTTTAGGCAAATATCATTAATCCTGCTAATGTTACTGAAACATCTATAATGGTGAGCAATTTTGAAGACGTTAAGGACGTCCCTTGAGGCGTCAAAGAAGCATCTCAACTACTTCCCGAGAGAATTTCCGTGATGTTAATTAACGTCTAACTTGTCTTCATAAAGGTTGTTAGAAACAAATGTCAAGTACCAACTTTCTTCGTTTACTAAAGAAACGTTTATTTTGTTTCATCGAAAAAATCGATCAAGTCTTTTATGAATAAAATGCTTCTTCAAGTTAAACACTGCTAATGAATTTCATTTTTAAACGATATAATCACTCAGAAATAATCATTTTGTAAATTATTTGCTTTTATTTTTGTGAAGGCCATCAAGTTTAATGTAGTTCCTCCACCAAACAAGTTTCTAATTTTATTTTCTTTATTATTAATCGTTCGAAGTTCTTGGAAAATTTCTCACTTTTATTAGTGTCTGTTAATTATGAATAGGCTGACATTGTGTGAGACGGATGAGTAGAGGGGGCCTCTCTCGAAATTTTCAACCTTAGGACACCTCTGTCTCTTAGTTTTGTTTTTACTCTCGATCGGAAAGGTTGCGCGGCTGTTATAACTAATTGGAAATTAAATTACCGAGCGTAACTGACAGTGTGTAAATGAAAGTTTAATTTAAGTACAAGTGCAAATGGATTAGCAGAAGTTCGAGGTTCAGGGAACATCTTGTAATTAGGATAAAAGAAGAAGGTAAGTAATTTAAGAAATATTAATTATAAAAATTATTCAATTTGATATAAAAACTCAAATTTTTAATTACCGATATTTTCGTGTGAATATATCGATTTTTCGGTATAAATAGCTGAATTTTTTCAGTATAAAGAGAGAAGTCCTTTTAATTATTCCAAATTAACTGATTGTTCCAGAATCTGAAGCTGGACGATGTAGCCATCGTTTCGACGTGGGATTACGCGACGGTAAGTCACTTAAAAAGGATGTGAACGATTGGGAGACTTTGCTCGAAGTTTTCAACCTTCGGTCCCTTTTCTCTCGGTTCGGTGTCCTCGATCGGTGAGGTTGTGCGGAAGTTGTTAATTAACATTAAATTAGGCAAGTGTAAGTGAGTGTGAGTGCAAGAGTTAGTGTAGTGCAGGTGCCATTGGATTAATAGTAATACCAGATTCAGGGAACATCTTACAATTTGGACAAGAGAAAGAGGTAAATTTTCCTTCATTAGGAAAGTTATTTGATTTTCAAAAATTTTTAATTAATCCAAACTAATTAATTGTTTCAGAATCTGACGCTGGGCAATTCAAACGTAAGTGGTTTTTTTTGTTTTAAATTCACTCCTGACTCGGTTGTTTCTTCACAATTGGATTTTTTATTTTATTTGACGCTTTGTCGCGCTCGATTATGCTTATTGTTCTGATAATATGGATGAGCTATTTGTGTCCAAACTGAACTAACCTTGAGAGAAATTAATCTAGCGAAGATGTAGATAGCTAGCGGTCAGAATTGTTTATTGTCCTTGGTAATGAAAGATCCCTAATACATATACGTCCATTAGTTGAAGTCACGAAACTGATAAATAACTGAGATTAAATCGATCCTGGAAAGCACGGAAGGTGGAATATAAGCTCAAATGCAATTACACAGCCATCTTGGATAAAATAGATTTGTTCTTAAAGGAAACCTACTTTGGAAACTACTTCGCTAAGTTAGATTTCGCCTAGCACATACCACAAACGTCAAGGCATTACCCTTCATTAACCTTCGTCTGCCGGATGCAATCAAAGTACGGGTGCAGTAATAACGGAAGCCGTTCCTTCGAGACCCACTCTCGATGCCTTCGCATATCGCATAACACTTTCGGTAGCTAAACTGTAATCGAATTAGTGAGGATAACAGGGTTTCATTAAGTCTGAAAAATCGCTCCCCTAGTTATTTTCTTCGTGGCAAATCCATCCTGGGAATCAGGCAGATCGGATTCTGTTTACGCCTCTAGCTGTGCCAATTATTTTCAAAATCGATCTTCGAATTACGTGTTATTGCACCGTTGAAAGGGAGGGTTACGTAATCAATTTTGAGTTTAGAATCCTTAAAAATTCATCCGTTTAAATTGCGCAATTTTTTATTTGAGGTATTTGAAATTAATTTGAAAATTAATTGATTAAATAATTTCTGTAAAATCGAACAATAACTTTTTATTTTGAGCTTTAGCATCAAGAAATTTAAATTTTTAATATAACAAGTGATCAATGTTTCATCATTTTCAGCAAAAGGTTCAAAATATACAATACCATAGAAACTTTAAATTGTGGTTTCCAGAATTGAGAAATATTCTGGTCCCTGGCAAGCAGGAGCAATAATCAGTAGTATAGGTTTATTTGCAGTCAGCCGGTAGGACATTTCAATTTATTCAATTTATTCAATATGCGAACTCTCGAAATTGTAAATGATCGCTAACTTTTTTTCCTGAATATTCATGCACAATAACGTACTATGCGAAAATTAATTAATAATTAAGAAATAAAATACTTTATTCCCTAAGATTCTGAATAGTATAGATAGAATAAAAAATACAAAATTTAGAGTGAAATAATATACAGTAAAAAACTACTGAAATCGCAATAAAGGTGATTTTTCAGTCTAGTGAAATTTAAAGATTAGTGAATTTTGACTGAAAATCAGTATGTATAAATTATTACTGAATGAATTCCGTAACTTCTTAAATTAAATAATTCAATTTTGACTAATTCACATTTAGAAAGGGAAGTTTAGTTTGAAACTCATACTTGAGGAATATTAAGCCGCAATTTGTGTTTGTCTTAAAATGTTTTTGTTATTCACATATCATATAAATTTTTAACGAAAGTTGAAAATGCAACCATGCGAGAAAAAAAAATGAATTATAAAATCGATATACTCAGTCGAAATAGGATTCCAATAGATCACCTAAATATATATTATACAGTATTTTTTCTCACATCAGATAAATATTTTTCGAGATTTTCATAAAATTAATATTTTTTAACTAAATAAGTAAATAATTTAATTTCTATTAGCCTGCTGTTAAAAACGGTAAGTGTGTCACTGCTTTTCTGATATGCAAAAGTCTCTGACAAAAGGAACCCTCAGATTCTTACGTAACCTTTCAGCAATATTCCTAAATAATTCATGAAAATTAAATGTTATCAAGTACCATGCGCATATAAAGGAATCATGTTTAATAAATTAATATCTCTAATGTAAGTTATGAATAAAATATAAATAAATATAAATTTCCTCTCTTAAATTTGCTCTCTTTTCTATATTTTCTGAGGGGAAAAATAAGATAAGAAAAAATAAGGAAGAAAGATACACAGAAAGAGGAAGAAAAAAAGTGAGAAATGAAGTTTACACAAAAAAACTTCAGCTTTACTAAAATAAACTTTATTATGCTCAACAATGTTTGAGTTCCAACTTATCTTCCGCGTATGTTACTCTAATTTGCTCCTCAAGCTTCCTTCAAAGATTTAGTTACTCTTATTACAAAATAATAAATAGTACAAGAATATTTCCATTTTTCAATATATTTTAATATACTGAATGATATACGATTAGTGATTATTATTTGCAAAATTGAATACTTCTTCAACTTTCAAAGCTTTTAAAAAATAATTTTATTTTAGAGAACTCGAAATTAATATTTAAATGAAAAAGCACGTCTCAATTTCTTTAAATTATAAACAAAGATAACTATGTAAAATTCACCTCAGTTCGATGCCTTGATTTCCCTTCTCATTGATGCTGACAATAACGTCACGTGGGTAGGACTGAATTGTCTTATCGCCGGTGCACTTTGTGGAAGTCACTTTGAAATGCGAAGTTTACAAGGACCGATTAATTAACGCGATCGCGTTGCAGAAGTCCTTACGGACCAAATCACCAGGGAATACAGAATGCGATTTCGAATATGACTGCGCTCGAGTCCACGAATTCCGGCAAATAAAATCCCATAAATTCCAAGTCACGAGTCAACCGTCACACCGTGCCATTCCCCTCGTTCGTGCTCGATTGGAAACGTCCTGAAAACTCGTTACACGTACACAGCTTGAATGCGTGGACTATCCACTATTTTCCCTGTCCCTCAAGTGACAACTTGTCCCACCTCTGCCTCTAGTTTCTCGTTATCGCCCGGCTTCTTCTTCCAAGGAGGAATTTCCCTTTGGCTGCTGCTCTGGAACTCCTTGAATTTCGAGATAACAGCAAATCCTTCCTTTTTCCAATTCACTCTTATTGCCTTCCTCTTGGCAAGAAATTCGGATACAGAATCACTCAGCAACTCGAAATTCACCGATTTTTAATCTACACCTCTCAATCAATTTGCAATTGTCTTAAATAAAATGCAATAGGAATTCAATAACTTTTCTGTCAATACCTTGATAAGAATCGCTTCTTTTATGTTTACATAAAAGGAGTTGCACTCGTTCAAAAACTATATTTCCCGCCAATCAATTTTTAATTCATACAATTGTTTATACCTGAATTAAGGCGCACTTTATTTCAAAAGCTCTTTCCCGCCAATTTTCATGAACAGGTCTTATGATCAACTTTCAATCTACTATGCAATTGTTTATGCCTGAAGCATGGCGCACCAATTCACTCTTTTTTCCCGCCAATAGAAGAATCCCTTTTGCCAATTTACGTGATCGTTTATTCCTGAAATACACAGGAGTTTTAAAATTCAGTACTCCCACCAATGTAAATGGACTTTGAAAAAGTTTTAGAAACTTTTGCAACTCATTGGAATCTGATTTCCAGTGGTAGTTTATTTTCTTATTAAAGATGATGAATTATGCACTGAAGCGCATGAAAAATTTGCGAAAGGGTCGGAGAGAAAATTGAAAGGGAAATGTTGATGTTGATTTGCCAAAACAGAGGCAGACTAACAGCACTCCGTACCTCGATGAGCGCGCTCGGTGAATCGCGAAAAGTAACTGACGAGGCGGCCGACCCTAGTTGGCCTGAGTCTGCGCCTTAGCGACATTTCTCGTATACCAGATATAAAATATAGACAGTACGCCACCACGACTACATGGGGCTGAAAAGAAGGTAGCTCTAGTACCTCCGGCTACAACATCCTGGTATATCTCGCTCTCACCCTTATAGGATATAGATGTAGACTGATCTTGCTCTTGCTTTTGCATCCACCTTTAGTTCTGTTCTTACTACCTTTCCATTCCTCTAAAGGTCTAACTCCCCTTGATCTCATCCAACGTAGATTGGCAGCACTGCAAAATAGGAAATCCACTCTTGGGCCTCTCCCTTAGAGAAGGGACCTCTCACGCTATTCATTTATTTTTCGAAAATCCGTTTACTAATGGAGCTTACTTTACTTTAAACTTGACTCCTATTGGCCTTATACCCTTCCCTTGATAGTAGAAGTATCTGTAATTACTTTTGACTGATTTTGACTGATTCAAGAGAAGTCATTTTTTTCAGTATAAGATATCGATTTTCTTGAATCAAGAGCATGTGTATTATTTTGAGAAATTTTAAAAAGATTAGTGAAAATTGCATGGATTTCGTGGAATTTCGAGAGTCTTTTACAAATTTTAAATGATTTTACATTTCAACAGTATTAATACTGAAAATTTGTGCACATTTTTAATACTATTATGTCAGGGAAATTGAAGAATTGAATCTTGTGGCCACCCTGTATATAAAATTGAAGAAAATTATTGTCCCATCTAAAAATAATTTTCTCAGATCAAGAAAATGTGCCTCGTATTTATTTTCTTGGAAGTTTTCAATGAGAAATTTTTCTTGCTCCAAGTATTTTTTTTCCTGTGTAAAATGAAAAAGAATTTAATGGAATGGAATTCTATAGAATTCGAGAAAATATTATAAAATTAATCCAAGGCGGCTCGCAGCTACACAAATTTAAGTGGAACCTTTTAAAAGGTCATAAATTAATACATAATATGTATAAAGTTATAATTTTTAAATTGATATTGATATTCTATGAAAATTAATGTGAATTCCATAAAATTTAAAATAATTTCTCTGTTTTTAAAAGCTCTATAAAATTGGAAATAAATTAAACTGCATTGATCTGAATTTAATTTAATGACGTGATCAATGTTTCAAAACCTGATGCATTAACGTAAGGTCACTCCAGTCCAAATTCATATGAATGAATTTCATATGTTTTGGACAAAATTCTATTAAATCTTTATCGTTTCTCCTGTATGTTAATTTATAAATTTTATTTATTAAAATAATATATAAATTCTTGATATATGGTTAACTAGATCTCGCAAAAATCAATTTCTATTTTTTTCTTAAATTGCAAAAGATTTCCAATTATTTCAAAATTTTATCTAAGTATACTTGAAGTTGTTTGCAGTACTCGATCAAACTGAACACGAATCTGAACACGAACCGGATACGAATCCCAATGCAGAGAAAACTTTTTACTTTTCCGTGGTTTTGTTTATTTTTAGGAGTCGCAAAAACTTTTTATAATTAGGTGTATATTTTTCTTTGTACGACCTTATAAAAAAATAAATTTTGAAAAATTATAAAGGAAAACTACTTTTATGTTATAGTTTGGTCTATTAATTTAAACGTGTAACCACGACACAACAATGAAACGGTGACGAGCAAAATGCTCGTCCTCTCTAATCCGATAGCTGAAGAAACTTTCGAAGCGTAGAGTTGCTGAAAGCTATGCTGGGAAGCTACTATAAAATCGGGGATTCCTCAAAGTAGCCTCTTGTGAAATAGTAGAATATTCCATCCAACTAATCTACTGTCATTAAATTAACCGTAAATGCGAAAATCGATGTGTGCATTCACAGTTTATTTCAACTTAGAAAACGTCGACAATTTACATCACTTACCCTTGATTGCTTGAAGTTAGTTTATTTTAATTCAATCTCTTTTTCTTATTTAACAAAAAAAAAAACACTTTTTTATACACTTTTCTCTATTTCTTTTATTACTTGCTTCTAATTCAAAATTCTGATCACAACTCTATATATTATTACAGAAGTTTGTTTTTTCCGTTTAGAGCTTCTTTGTTCCCCTATAAACACGAATAGAATTTATATATCGCACATTCACTAGTGCATTTACACGATTTTCTTGAAAATAAACCGTTCAAATTGATCATGAAACTTGCAATTCTGTGAAGCTGAATTGATCCTCAGAGAGAATTGAATTCCATTCAGTGTTCGTAAACCACGCACCTGATGTGTAAAGTTATAAAGATTCTGAATAGCAACCTAAAACTTTAACGACTTTTTCCTAAAGGATAAATTTATTCAAATAGGATCGTAAATATCCAGAAAATGATCAATATCTAAAAGCTACTCTTCATCTTGCCTTGTTCAGTGCTCTTTTACTTCTGGTTCAAGGTGCAATTTTTCGTGCCCTTAATATGTACCAATTATTTTGATTAAATGAGTTTTATCTATTAAAAGAAAAAAAGATTGGAAGAAAGGCTTGGAAAACGGATAAATTTCTTATGCACTCTTTAATGCATTAACTACATATCTTCTCTGTTTTTAGGAATGAAAAGTATGCTCTCTATTTGAATGAACTTTGAATTAGTAAACACGAGGTAGATAGAGAAATCAAATTACAGTTGCTATCTCGCATTTGAGAATATTCTTTCCAATCCCTGGAGTGACCTTATGTTGATGCATTAGGTTTTGAAACATTGATCACGTCGTTCAATGTACGTCGCCTACGTAAACCTCTATGCGTATACTGTCAAATGCAGGGTTACGATGTCAGGTAACATACAAAGCTTCCCTTCCTCATCTGAGGCACTTTGCCTTTTCCATGGAAAAAGTACCTCCCTTGAATTTTACGGGACCCTGTTGAAAAATGAATTACCTGTTTTTTTCCAACTTTATCGAACGTACTTCAAAGATTGTCGTTAAATTGGTAAAAGCAAATCAGGCAAGTTAACGAAGAATATTTTCTACGGCGAATTTATTTTAGTAATCATAAGAGAATTAAATGTGATTTTATTTATTTATTTTATTTCAATATCTATTTTATTGTTTTAAATTAGGATCTATCCATTTTCTACCTTTGAGCTCTCTTGTTTCAAGGAGTAATGATTCGAAAATCGTAAAGTAAAAGTTGGGAGTGCAGTCTTCGGACGGTCTCACTCGACATCAGCAAACTACTTTTTTGCTCTTAGCCACTCCGAAGAGAACTACTAATTCCTTATCGTATCCGAGTTTACGGTTTCTCGAACAAATTCTTGCAGTTTACCCGATATCGCGTGCCTCGCTTTCAAATCATTCGATTACTAACTTTTTTTTTGCAAATGTCAAATATCGAACGAAACTTTTTTCAGCTCTCCATTCGTTTGTTTGATTCTCTATATTTCTGCTGCAACTTTTCTGAAAAAGAGGAAATAATTCATCATAATTAAATTGTACTGAAGAAGAAATCTGCTTATTATATTTCCGCATTTTGAGTATCGGGCTGACCAAATATTGATTTGTACTACTGAAACGTTACTTTACGCCTCTTATTTTCCTAAAGCCAATTATACTATATATGTAAATTTAACAGAGTTTTAACAACAAATATCATAAATGGTTCTTTCGTGTATTTTCTGTTATAATAACGGTTTTAATGTTAATTAAAATTTCATCCATTACCCCTTGGGAATGGATAGAAAATAAAAGAACATGTTTCCCTCATTTTATAATATAGATTACATTATCGTGGTAGAATATTCAAGTCATCAAAAATGTAAGCCGATATTGTACGTATTCACCAATGATTAAGTGAGCGCACAGGCAAGATCACGTACTACTCGATCACGAGGTGACGAGATATGAACAGGCGTGTAACGAAGGCACGTCGAAAGCATACTACGATACATCATGCATAGCAAGTGTTCTATCTGAATCCATATCATGTCCAAGGTATCTGCACTTATGCATATGCGCAAATAGTGTTGTCGACCTATCAATGCACAATGAGATCCTGTTTCCATAATATCAAACTAAATGTCACATAATGTGTTATACAAGTATTACAAAACACACACATTATATTGCAATTGAACGGTATTATCTTTCCTACATATATATCGCGCAATATCATCGAGATTCACAAAATTAAAATTTAATATTTATATACGTATTTGTTATTAAAATATTCTTAATTAAGGCGAGGTAAATATGCTTTGATGTTTCATCAAAGTGTTATTTGAATTCTGTTTTCGATTACAAAATAAAAACACTGACGACAATTTGCAATTAATAAATTTAATTTGCAATATATAAAATTACAAGGATAGTGGACTGTATAAGTGGAATGAGTATTAACAATTAAGTGAAGAGTATAAAAAGTGTCGAATTTGAAGTTCTGTCTATGCAGCGAGTTGCATAGGTCAGAGGAAAGGTTGTAACTGGTTGTCAGTCCTTTAGCGTGACCAGGTCTGAAGGCTGATGCTTCATTTCCGATTATTCACGAGAAGTATCGAAGTTTAACAAATTTGAGGAAAAAACCCCGAAGTTGAGATTAAGAATAGAAAAGTAGTCGAGAAGTGTTTTCTTAATTGCCAGATGAAGGCAATAAAAAAAGGTAAATCGAAGGCTAGATGTTTTAAGACCTAAAATGTACAGATGTGTCACAAATCGACTGATCGTGTTTTCGGACGGTTTGGACAGCTTATTGTAATAAAAATATAAAAATTAAGGTTTAGTATTTCTTGTAGATATTTAAGTAGATAGCAAAAAAAATGTTTATGAATTTGAAGACAGATGTTTTGAAAACTAATAAAATTAAATTGGTTGAGACAGAATAGATTGTTCCGACGGAACAAATTCCTTTGTTTTTCAAATTTTTTAATTGAAGACGGAAATAGAAATTCAAAAGCTAAAGTGGTACTAGAACTTTCGTTGTTCCCGTGAAACATCAAACGTGAGGAATTTGTTGACATATGTTGTTTCGAATGTGGAATAGAATGAGATTCGAATGTAAGTAAATCCTACATCAAAGGGAACACGAGCGGCTTATTTGTCACTGGAGTAGTTTTTTTATGGAATCGAGGAAAGTGGGATGATTGGCGCGAAAAGTAAGATCGCGTAAAATAAATTTGATATCTGATATCACTGTCTGCCATCGATTTTCGTTCGCTTCGCACTCCTGACTTTTACAGGAAATCTGTTTAAAGCCTTCAGGCACTGTAGAAATGAGCATCACTTTTCTGTAAAGTAAATACCGTGTATAAGTTCTTTTTTTACATAAAGAAAATATAGGACTACAATTTTCTAAAGAAGGATTCTTTAATAACAGCTTATTTTCTACTTTTTTTTACCCCTGCAAAATATGATAAAATAGAGAAAATAAAAGATGTCTTTTTCAAGCTGTGCTGCATGGAATGTAATTCATTTTCTCAGAGAAGGTCACCGAAAAATTTAACTCATATCTCATCTCAGCACTTTCCTGTTTCCATTTAAGAAGCAGATTTTGAGACAGCGCTTTTATGAATACGTGACAAAACAGAGAGAATGCAAATTGCGAGGGAGCAGAGGTTCGAATTGCTTATAAGTTGACTTTTGTATATATATACGTTGGTCGGCGTGCAAGCGACTACGTAAATTAAGATTAAATATAAAAATGTCACGCGAGGACTAATGCACACGCTTTTTGATCGCTGAAGCATTATTTAGTATTTAGTTTTCGCGTAGATCGGTATCAAAATCGTAATTAATTTAAGGGATGACATACGATATAAAACACCGCTCATGTCTTCGATTCACGCACCTTATATTTTAATAACCCTCTTAAATGTCGACGCACGTAGTTTTAGTCACGTGTTTATTATATTCGCAAAGCTATTACCCTAGAGAAAATGGCCTTTCGCTGTCAGCAAAAGGTGGTTTATCAAAATTATAAATCGTTATTTGCAATAACAGTTGCGAGGAAGTAAATTGAAATAAAAAAGAAAGTAACAGTTTTATCCCATTTTCTATTTATGATTGTTTATCTTTCTCAATCTTTAGTTCAGAGAGAATATAAGCAAATATAAACCTCAAACATTTGCTGAGTCGTAAATAATGCGTGCATTAAAGATAATGTAACTATTTCTCCGTGGAGGCGTATTACGTTATAAAAATATTATCTTGAAATGCTCATAATATAAGAATACTGATCGATTATTCATAAATGCCAATAACAACCAGTGTGCATTTCAATTACTGATAAATTTATCGAAGAGAAAAGGAGAACTCGCTGAAAAGGTGAATCAGTGACACGGCGCAATTTCGCCGCACGAGTTAGCATCTCCAACGTCCTCTGCGATAAATAAATAAGCACTCGACAAATAAATGAAGAGAGAAAGCGCGCTAAATAAATGAACCTCAATCGTAGATCCCTGCAAATTTTATACGCGCTCTCACACACACGGTTAACTATAAAATCCAATGCTCTAACTCGACGTTACGCTCATAGAATTGCAGCGCTTTCTTTTTGTACGTTTTGCCTCAATTGAAAATTCATTTCCTGCCCTATTTCGTCAGGGTTACGATTTCTCATTCTGCCTAAGCGAGATACGTAACCTTCGAAATGTAATGTTGGTAATGTTATGGTATCCAGGAAAAAATTCATTGAATCAAGGTATAGAATGGGAATTTATGTCAGAGAGTCTGTTTTTCATGCGGAGTTCTATCGATCATGAAAAAGTAGATTTTTACATTCTCATTATGAATTAATTTTGTTATGAATTTTACTTACTGACATCAATTTATGATAGATTGTAAAAATAAAATTTAAAAATTTCATAAATAAAAAAGACAAGTATTTGTTGGAGATAATGTGTCCGAGTTTAAAGCAAAAAAGAAGACTAAATAAATTACAAAAACTGAATTGAATATATATTTAGAGTACTGAATTTAAACGAAGGATATTTAATTATGGGTGTTGGGTCGAAGTCTTAAACTAAAAGTTGGATCTCTTTATTTTATCTGAAAGATATTATAATTAAATATTATTTTATTCTACAGCGCTACACTTTTTAAAAATAGAAGTCTGTCTACAGAGAGAAACAATATTTAACTTTAATACTTTTTATATAACCAGAATAGGAAGTAATCTCAAAGTTAAATTTCCATTGTTTCTCGATTATTAAATTATTTTGATGATATTAATATTTTTTTGTTCTAATTTAAGATTTTTAAATATTCAGCTAAGAAAACGTAAAGCAAAATTTCAAAGATTCATATTCAACGTGTCTTGCCATGATCTACGTTTTCTACTTAGCATGAAAATATCTCCTTATATAAGTAGAGAAAGTATGTAATGTTAGGACATATTAGATGCATTTTCGAAAAAATCGCAATAATGGTGTAAAAGTACTGTTCTCTTTTTGGAAATATATTTTAGTATAGTTATTTTTTCTGAAATTTGATCCAATGTTTGGGCACATCGTTCCATCATCCAGATTATACAACTTGGCTCGGTTTTACTTCAATGGGGGCAGTAATACTACATGAAGTATATTTATCGGCTTTTAAGCTCATGCTTTTACTCTCGAATCTTTTCAAGCAATTACATTTATTCCACATATTTTACATAAAATTTACTTTTTCTTGATACTCTCTTTTTTGCCATCAATCTGTTTCGCTACTATACCATGCTTTAAGTTCCAGCTGCTTTTTTGCAAAAATTTAAAATCAGCTCACAATCTCCAATTATTTTTTATCTTTCACCTTTTTGGCTGAGACTAAGGTCCAGGATGTAAGTTTCTATCTCGGATAATTATTGTAATATCTTGAGGAGAATCATTGCCTCTATACTTTTTCATTTATATGCTAGGCGACGACTTATGATCCTATTAGCCGATAATAGTGAGAAATATAGCTCGAGTAACGATCTCTCGTAAATGTTGGATAAAATGTCGCAACGCGCGCCCAGTAATGCCCACAGTTGGTCTTGGAGGCATGAATCCTACATCCTCAAGTGAGTGACGTGAGTTATGAAAACTTCTTGATATCCGCGATGCTCTCTACATCTATACATACACTCCTGTCTCTGCTTCACGTACTTTGCTTTTTATAGCTCTTAAAATGCATATCTAGCCTGGACCATAAAAATGTTTTTTCTTAGTGCGACCTTTCCACTTACGAGAGGAAAAAATCTCCAGCAATATATGTATAATGTATATATACTTACACAAGAAAAGCATTTCCATGCTTCTTGATTCCAGTTTGGGAAAAGTGACTAGCTGTCTTTTATGATCTCTAGGTATAAAGGTTTCTGAAAATAAAATAAAGAGCTGGCTTTATGGAAGATTATGCGGTCAGTTTATAGCAGAAATGATTTCACTCACGTGGAGATTGAGTCGTTAACTTGTTGTTGAAACTTGCTTGTGTCAAATAACAAAAGTTTGGAACTTATAAGATGTCAGAGAGTTTCGAAGATAAAGCAACAGGATGCAAACAAACAAGCCCTGGCAGTTTCACTATACCAACGTCACCAAAGTAACTTTACCAATTTCACTCTTGGGCGTATTCTGACTTTTAAATATTCATAGACTTCGGAAGATTTAGGATACTTTGGCTACAATTGACGGACAAAAAATTGTCCATAAAATTCGATTCTTCAATTTTCTTTCCTGAAGTTATATACAGGGAAAGATGACACTCTATTCCTGGAATAATCATTCATGTTTAGGAAGAGACCAACAGAGGAATATATTTTTCGACAGTGAAAAACATTTCACATAAATGGACATTTGTTCACATTATTGACAAAAAAACAAAAGATTTGAGTGGCTTGCTCGATTTTCCATAGAGCTTTGCACAATATAATAATAGAACCTTTTATGGACATCAAATATAGCACCACATAAAATAATTTTAAATCCATTTCGCACAAATGTTTCGGTCACATAAAACCAGCATTGATAGAGAACAAAACCTGCTTTTATGGAATTAACAATAACTATAGATGGGTATTATATATACAATATATACATGCCATTAGGCATTTTATTGTTTGAGTAAAATTTAATCATCGATTCAATATTGTTTCATTGAAAACACTCTGTCCTTAATATTTTCTTCATTCTTGTATGCATTCCTTTTTGTAGTTGGTTAACATTATTCTTTTTTTTTTCATTCCATATTATTAATTCCAGGTAAATTCTAGAAAAAAAAGTCGTTTTGGTAAATGGTACATTTATATAGTAGATTGAGTCATAAAAGATTGCTCCCTCTATACACTCGGTATTGGACATTTTGACTATATTTCAAACTCCAATAAGCGTAGACATTCAGTATTAAAAACTAGAAATAAGCGAGTCGAAGGAAAGAATTTGTCACTGACTCGCAGGCAATCTTTTTCCACAACAAATGAGGCAACGAAGGCAATCAAAGGCGCGCACGCGTTGCCGGACGCGAATCACGAGAGTGGGTGTCGTATACACAATGCTTGGAGGTAATTTACAATGTTATTACCTCGCTCCGTCATGAGTTGCCCTTATCCTGGAGGCAGTATACCTGACCTCTTTCACACAATGCGATGTATTGTGTACGTACACCCGTGGATTTTGCGGTAGCATATTAAAATGCATGGCTGATGATGATAATGCGTAACGTATACAATATATGCGTATACAATATGCATACATGTCAAAATGTGTATTTACTCGCCCTCTGTGTTGCTCGAAATTGTTCACTTCAAATGAATATAAAATTAACAGACTCCGACTCGAGCTTCAGGAATTTTTAATCGCTATGGAAACTATGAAATATTGTGCAATAGCTCATTTTTAAAGTTATCTGCACAGCCTTTTGTTGAAGACAAGCGTAATTTCTGCTTTTGACAAATGTTTTTAATAATACATATTTGTCTGATAATTTGAAAATTGACAACCACAAAATAAATTTGCTCTTGCTGTATGTTATGTCTCAATTATATATATATAAAGCCAGCCGTATTACCAAATGATGTACGTAAAAGACTAAATTACCCAATGGTCTGTTTTATCCCCTGCAATTTTCGAATAAAGCTCGTTGCATATAATCTGCACATCGAGCGCAATAAATGACCGTTGCTAATTGATAAAATGAGAGGTTTCATTCCACAAATTGTACACATATCCACTCCGGAAAACTCTATTCTAAAATAAATTTATTATTTTATTCCTGGCATATATCTTCTTAAAATGCAATTTAGTGTTTTTTTCGTGTTTATTGCATTACAGATAAATACTCTATATTTATAAATTGAACTGAAAGCCGCTATATGCAGAATAGAGACAGAGTTATTTTTTATCGAAAAATGATAACGTTGTTAAAGCTGAAATTTACATTGTTTATATTTACGTAAGATCGTATAATTAATTTAAAAATAAACAACAACGAAATTGGGTTTGCTAATTGCATATAAACGCGGTGCTAACGTATTGCTAAGTTAAAATTACAAGTATCCACTTCGGCATGACCCAATTATTAGTTACAATGCTTTCATTTCACTTTCAGAAAATTTAACGAAGTTGGCGTTACGGGCAATTTCTAAATGTAATATAATTTGTATACTCAAATTGTCTCAATTATATTACTACTTGATAATGATTTTCCCGTACATTGATATTAATTTGAATTTAATTATTAAATAACACAAATTCAAATAGCAGCCCTTCAATTACAATTACGAAATGTTAAATTAATTTTCTCGAGTTACAAATTTTTACACATAGATGTTTAGTTATTAATTAGTCCTTCTGTTTCAGTTAAACTTACATTGTTATTATTCCAAAATTCTCTCTGAGCGTCAGTAGTTTTAAATTACTCTCGGATATACATAAACTAGTCTTTCGGCTGTTTGAGTTCGTTATTTGAAAACGGTATATTCGCCAAAGTAGTAATTTTTACCAACAATTTGTCCGGAACATTTAACTGAATCAGGATTATTGGTATGCAATTTCGAATGGGGCTTAAACGCTTTGAAATGAGTGTTTGAGGTAGAAAAGGACATTTTTACAACTTTACTGCGTTTGATGCAAATTCGAGAAAAGCGCGTTCGCACGCACGCCAGGATGTGTGATAAAGAATGGAACGGATGAACCGTCGAGGATAAAGTGAGAAACGTAATTACACTGTACGAGGCATACTAATCCTCATATAATACTGAGGGTTTGGCCAAATGCCAACCGCCAAACCATAGCGCGGTATGTTGTCTGCCAACTATTCTCCACACTTTATACCACACGTCCTGTGTACGAACTAATGCACGCACACTGTGTGTCACATTATCTTAAACTCATGGTTTGTGGACAATAATCATTTTTGCATATTTGCATTCTCAACAGAGAAAGCATATTAAATTTGTGTAATTTTTGACCCGTGTTTTTCATCAGATCTACATTTGTTTGATTCTATCTATTTTTACTGCAATTTTTTTTTAAAAAGAGCAAACAATTGATAATAATTAGATTTTACTGAAGAAGAAATCTGCTGATTATATTTCATAAAAACAATGAGACAAGAGAATATTTGAGCATTTTCAATATTCCGCATTTTGAGTATCGGGCTGACCAAATATGGATTTATACTACTGACCCGTGTTTTTCATCAAATGTACATTTTTCTCAGTCTTTTCTGAACCAAATTAGAGAATGAAATTTCAAATTTCAAAATATCACATTTCAGTGTTCCATTTGTATGTATATTCTTCTGATTGAAAAATCAATGATTATTTCGAAGATACCCTCTGGTCTCTGCACTTCGCTTGGCTGGGCTCTAGAGAGAAACGGGGGCAAATTCGTTATTAAAGTGGTACGTGACTTCGATACAATTCGAAGTTTTATCTGAAGTGAAAACAATTATTGTCTCAGATTCTTTTTCATCCATTCTAAACAACCTGAAAATAACTTTGTATCGAAAATCCTACTGTAATTAAACTGATTATTTCTTAGAATAAACAATCACATCAACGGCTTAAAATATGACTTTAAATATGACTTGGGAGGAAAAACTGAATTGACAGTTTGCAATCACTCTTAAAACCCCTGGCGAAATTCAGGGAATGTAACGATTTGACGACTATAGAGAAACGTATAGGTAATCCTGCGATGCCATAGGTACATCCGATCGAACTGTACGTATTAAGCAGTAATTACCCTCAGTATACGACCGTTACAACGACTATAAATTCCAATCGAATTTCGATAGAGTTGGGCTGTTATCGCACAAGGTAAGGCGCACCAGGCAGGCTTGCAGCAAACAACCCTTGTAGCTTAATGAGAGTCGAAGTACGAGATCCCTCTATGGAAATATATGTACCTATCTATTCAGATTCTATACTTTAATCGATCTCACGTTGAGACTTTACGACAGCTTCTATTATATCTCTAAACTGGAATGCGAACTTTGTGTTCTCCTCCAAGTTTAGCGACTAAACGCAAGTTTCGCCTGAGGATGAAATTCAAGACGATAGAGAAGATTTGTTCGATTAGGTTACACATTTCGCAAGTGCAACGAACCTATTAATATATCTGCAGTTTGAAAGATTGTCTGTATTCGCATTTGAGATTATTGATTCAATGCTTTATTATCTTATGTTATTATCTAGCAAAGATTTATCTTTGTAGATAAAGATTTATCGCAGTAATTTTTTTTTCAAATTGCAATTTATCCATCGCAGATGTAGTTTATTGTAGTGGAGGCAATATGTGAATGTAGGCTTCGAAATTTGCGGCTATATCTACGTTAACTTCCATCCTCAATATTTTGCAAGCGTCTCGTCATTACCCGGCCCAAGGTAAATGTTATTATGTACCATGAATGTGCTGAATTTGCGGCTGAAGGGTTCACAATTTTACTCGCTTGGTTGCATTTTCTAACGCAATTTATATTTATCTTATTTTTCGTTACTGCTATGCTATGCCTTCTAACGAGATATTGATACAACATCGAATGCGGTCGCTGTTTTTTTTACAGCTTTTTCTGCACATCCTAATCCCAACGTTTCTGTAGTCATCGAAGAAGACGCGCTTTTGAAATTGTACCTTAGTATGTGTAGGGAGTTCTGAACGTGGTTTGAGAAGAAATCTAGCTTCCTCTTTCCAGTGTATTCTAGACATCTTCCAAAAAAGTAAACTACCTAAATCAAAAATCGCTGATGGTGGAAGTGATACTGAAAAAAAGTTGTAACTTGAAAAATGTTGTCCTAAAAGAGTCGCGAAAAGTTTGTTACAGGCCAATATTCTTAATTGAAATTGCTGGACATTGAAAATTAAATAGTTTAATAATCAAATATTGTGAATAACTATTCCTCAGCACTGACATATCTTTCTTTTTTTAAATTCTGGTCTCTTTATTCTTTTCATGCGCAAGCTATATGATATTAAAATATGCTTATTCTCTTGTTGTTGAATTTTTCGAGAATGGATGAAAAGTATATTTATGTTTCCCTATCTCGCTACAAATCCAGCTTTGCATATAATATGAAACCACAGAATATTCTTAGGATTCGGAAAATCCATTTCCGTAATAGATTTAAGAAGCACAGAATTGCAGATTTCCCACGTTCTTGCGGTTGAGAACAAGGAAGAAAAAAAGGACAATATCCAAGTTGATCCGGAATGGAAAATTCAAGCGTATGGGAATATGCTCGTGGTTCGTCTTTATGCGACTCACGCATCTGAGGTTTGAGCCTTCATAAAGCCGCCCCGCCATGTATATGACGACGACACTTAAATGTATCGTGAACAGATCATCCTTCCCAAGAAGTTCAACTTTTCTGGAAAGCAGAAATCCTCCACTTGCCCCTCAGGCTCTATTGAGAAATCGAACGTTCGAATCCGAAGAGCAGACACTCCAGACAGCTCCGTTTCAGGACGAAAATTCGATTATCCTCAAACTACTGGTCCAGGATCGGGGTTACGAAAAGAAAACAGGATTTGTGTATATAAAGGATCATGTTCTAGAACTTCGGAGGGAACTTTGGTTTACTTATTTATTATCGTTTATTTGAAGAAAGGAAAAGTAAGTGCACTTATAATGTGGAGTTAATACCTCAGAAAGAGGTCACTATATCCTAATTTTGTATAAATAACAAAAATTCTATCATCTATTTAAGAATAGAATTAACTTGCAGAATTTATCAGGTAAATCTTGAAAAGGGATTAATGCAAAAAAAGTTGGCAGAAAATGTGAAAGCATTTGAATGAAAAATTCTTTATTATAGATTCATATTTGTTCAAGGAAGTTTTTCTTATTTCTATACATTCAACAAAAACTTTTTCTATTTGAATCAGACATGAAAATGAATTTCTTCTGCTTAATGAAATAAAAAGTCCAACTCTGCACCACTAATAATATATTCCTCGATCAGTATTTAAGAATAATCTCTAGCATAAAATCTAAATATTTTTGGAATATAATATTTTGATTTTATTTATGTGTATATAAGAAAAGCGATTTTTCCTTAGTTTTATAAAATGATTATTATGAATATTAATAATTGCTAATTGTATTCAAATACAAGAAAACATGAGAAAGTTACCAGAGCTGCCATCTGTGAAGGGGTGGTTGAAACTTGAAACTTTGAAACCCCTTATCACCAACGGGTAGAGTCTCCGAACCTCTTGTCCTTATTGAATAAAAGGGATTTCTCTTCTGTTAAAATAAAATCGATTATTTTTTCTACCGCTTTTAATTTTTCTCACCAATGACAGATGGCGATTGAACACTTTTAGTAGATCATGCAGTTTTGGTAGGACAAATAGGTTTTCCAAATTTCCAAAACATGAACAAAATAGGGATTTAATTTTCATAACAAATTTAAGTTTACTGAAAAAATTAGATTTTCAGTCACACAAAATACTTTTTTTTAAAAGCCGTGGAAGGAAAACTCGCGCAGAATCGATTTGTTTGATTCTTATTCATATATTTTACAAATTCGAACGTGTCGCGACAGTTCTTGGCAAGAATGATGACACACACACACACCTGTTGTTTTGAACTAATAAAAGAGAACACAATAAAAGTTGCCGACACTTTTGAACTTAAAGTGGAACTCAATCAATAAAATTGCACGCATTAAATTTGCCTGTGTGTAGCTATAGATCTGAAAGGAGCAAGAGTCGAGTTTTGTAAAATTTAAATTATAAAAGTATGAGAAGTTTTATTCCGAGCTTTTTTTAGAGCTTTACTGAAATTCGCTAGAGGAATCTTTGATAAAAGACATGAAATCTAAACTTAATCATGAAACGGTCTATTGTGAAATATTAAAAAAATATTTTAAAATATTTAAAAACGTGAAAGTTACTCTAACTGTAAAATCTATTTTTTAATTTTTTTATTAAATTCACTGACAGCGGAGAGATGTTGAGGGTGTGTGATGTTTACTTTTACGAATTGATTTCCGAAACGAAAGTTACTTGTAACTTGATAATAAAAGCATGAGCCAAGGTAGACAAAGTTTACTTTATATCACTGCTGTTAACTTAAAATTCCAATATGTATCTATATATGTATAATCTGCAAAAGGTTCAGTAAGTCGATCGATCATGTGAAGGTGTCACCAGAGGGTTTTATCCTTGAGCGACTGACAACAAATATTCTCTTATTCCATCCATCTAAGGAAAATAAAGGATCTGACAGTTCGATCTTGATGAATTTAAAAAGAAAATTTATAGAAAAGGGGAGATAATAACAAATCTTCACTTGCTATTTCCTTGATAGTGAAAAAATAGAGGAAAATCATAAATCTCTTTTCTGAAAATCAGTAGTAAAAATCTGAGATTGACAATTGACAAAGATCCCCACGACCAGGTAGAATATTAGGTAGATAAGAAAGTTTTACAATGTAAGCTTTTTCAGAATTAATTTTAAATGTACTGAAAATATTAATTCTATGAAATAATTAAGGAATAAATGATAGGAATACATTAATTTGACATAAAATATATAATGTATGTTTTTCTTTCGATATTAATCATTTGTTTGCACTGAAATTTCACAGACGGTGTCGTTGCCAGTTAAAGGTCTTGCAAAAGGTGAGGCACTTTGCGTAGCCTCCTCAGGTCGATATCTTTAAGTTCATAACCTGTAAAATAGTGAGCTATAAGACATTAAACAGCCAGAGTTTCAGTTCTTGGTTCCATATTATAATTAATGGCTAATTTTCTTTTGAAAAATTTAAAGAACATTTCTAAATAAATATTTTAGAAATTATTGCTGAAAATTGTAAACGTTTTTCTTTTCTAGATATATATTTTGCTTGACTAGTATTAAATTTTCCTGTGCTTAATTTTTTTAGACACATAATGAAAAGATTTTCTATTGAAATTACATTAAAATCATCTCCATTAAATTATTATTCAGTCACTCTTGTGACTGAATTTTTTTTCAACAAATAGATTAATCAATCCTGCTTGTGATATTTCATGACAGCAACGTTTTTTATGAAACATTTGTCAGACTGATAAATTAATAGAGGTTTTCTCTTTATATAATACATTAAGTTCAACTGTAATTTTTCAATGTCAGTGATTTAAAATCCATATGTTATGACATATGGATTATTATTAATTTAAGAATAATTGTATAAATCATATCATTTTTATTCATATTTAATGTTTAATTTTTCAAGTTTAGTTCACAAATTTTAAAACACCTTTTGCTTCACCTTGCGAATTAATTCTCACATCAATATTTCTTGTTGCAGCCATTGATAAAATAAAAATCGTCTAATTTTAAATTTCCAGATAGCCGCATCAGAAAAAAGTCTCTCCCTCTATAAATGAATTTCTATAAATGATATTGTTTAAGAAATATAAATACAAATAAACGAAGGCAGAGTAGGAAAATTAGCTAAATTTATAAAATCCTCCTTTATTAAATATACAAAAATGAAAATATCGAAATTTTCAGCGAGAAATCGAGCAGAGTTGGGAGAAATATACTCTCGATACTGAGTAGGCAACAATATCCTACTATCTTCGGAGGGCACGGCCAGGGGTAGTCGAACTATAGGTTTAAATGTTGGTAGGTGGCGTTTGGCGTATGTTTCCTGAATCCCAGTCGACCAGAGTAGGATGGTTTGATACCTTTTCCATTATTATAGTCGCCGGCGCGTTAGGAGTTGCGCGGGATATCAGCTCGCGCGTGTTACCTCTACTTTGTGTCAAAGTAACTCTCTATCGCTCGTGAAGACCTACCGCAGAACTTTTCTGCTCCTCAAACATATAATCACCGGTTCGAAATTTTACCTCCTCTTTGGAATCTCGAATTTTAGAAAAATTTACATATTTATTCAAATTAGAATAAAAAACTACCCCCTCAAAGTGAGAGACACAAACCCCCCACTAACCACGTGTGTATATCGACTGTCTCCTTCTTGTTCTTCGTCTACTACACTCACGTGCGAAACGAGCAACAGTCGTAAGCGCATTGCTTTATCCTGTGGTGATTATTTTTTTTAATTCAAATAATTGACGAGAAAATTGTGATCGGGTCGCGAATAGTGCAGGTGGTAGTTCGGCAAAGAATTTTCACTGAAATCGAGGATTTTAGTTAAACACAGGATTTTAATTGGAATGATCACGTCGTATTAATCGAGAGGAGAATTTTCGAAAATTAAGGTTGAACCTTTTTCGCAACAGGTACGAAAGTCTTTCCAAATTTCAGATATTTAATTAAAAAATGATGTCATTATTTGCAAGTGATAAGAGACAAAATGAGGATTTTTATATCGTAGATATTATTAATTTAAAATGTCAGAAAAATGAATATGTTGTACAAATAATGCAACCTTGCAGGATTTAAATAGTTTCGTTGAGAAACACAAGTGTTTCATTAATATTGCAGCCAATATCTTTGAACGATCAGTGTTGACTCATACGAATATGTTTTACATGTTTGTTTTATCTTTGACGTTAACATAATCCAATATTTTCAGACTTTTCTTTATTAATTGAACGTTTTTAAAAAGTTGATAAAGAAAAAAAAACTTGTATCAAAAAGATTTTGTATTGGAATTGAATAATTTGAAATTACAAAGTTCGAAATCATGGTATCAACCTGTTTGGAACTGGAAAACTTAAAGTTTAGAAATTTAGAAACTTTGGCTTATTCTGTTAATATAAGGAACATAATGGGTATATGTTTTTACCACAACTTGGAGTAAAGTAAACCAAACTTTTAATATGAAAAATGATGTAGAGATCAGTCTAAGTTGATAGTAGAGCCAGTTTATGTCTAGGCACCATTTACAAAATGTCATTTAAACATGACATTAATGGAGATATTAATTCGATCGACTCGGGGTCAACTTCCCTATTAGTCACGTCTATATTAATTGTTATTAGAAAGAAAGTCTTACCTTTATTTATACAATTAAAAAGTTTAAGTTTTTACTCAATTTTGCTACGTTTTTAATAATTCGAAATAATATTGCATTTGTGAAATTTGATATTTTTTGTCATTCAATATTCAGTATTCAATATTCAATTACTACCTGATATTGCATATTTGATAATTAAACATTAAATCCTCAATATTAAAATAATAAAACACAACATTTAAACAGTATAAACAATAAAAACACTTGTTTTAAAATCGAAAATATTCTGTTTCAATGTCACGAAAGTGCAAATCGATCAACCTCACGTGCGTGGGAATTTTCTTGGAAAAAAATACAATTTTGTCATTACAATAAAAATTTATTCCAAAATAACTTGTATGTTAATGTGGTTTATTTATAGTCGGATTCATACTTCGAATTATTTACTCTTGTTTAATATTTAATATTTCATGTTTTCATTAACTAGCTTTTATACATGTCTTCATTTAACAAATTCCATTAGGTATAATCAATGCCAAACATGAAATATCAATTTATACTATTTTATAATACATTTTAAAGGCTTTTAATTTTTAATTATCCATTTAAAAAAATATATACATATGTGTATATTAAACAAAACTACCAATATATGAAAATATAACTCAATATTGTAAAATCGATAATCTACTGCATTATTAATATATTTAAGTTAATTATTTAATATATTCCCCTAGGGAAAATACTGTTCACTAATAGAAAGTGCATTTGCTCGACATAAAAATACATTAATTAGTTCTGAAACTCTGCCACTAATATTAATAATTAAACCAAAGAGAATTTATAAAATCAAGAAAGCTTCCCTCACAATATTACGTTTAATCTGAAAAAAATCACAAAATCTTTTCTATCTAAATTAACATCATAAAAATCGATTTTTCACACGTGCTTTTCTGTTATTTGCTACAGAGTTATGAAGTATTAAGGCATATGTAATAAAATTGTGAATAGGAAATTGTACCGAAGGAAAAAAAATATTTTCAGTCTTTCACGCAATGTTTACGCTGAGATTACTTATCCGGTAATATGTCAATTATGAGCGTTCAGCATTTATAGAATTAATATCTCGGCTGATCACTATTGAATGACTAATGACTTTCAGTCGTCAATGTACATATTTAACATATTCATTTTTTTCCAATGTGGACAGATCACTGTTAGATATCTACAATTTTCAAAAATATTTCCGAAATTTTTCATCATACAGCTTTAATATTTAAATAATCATTTTAAATAATGCAAAAATTCGCGAAAGAGAGGAAAAATAGATTTTTATTCCGAAATGAAAGCAGTAGTGACAAACGTTAAAGCCCGCAGGTTATACTCCGTAATTATAATTAAACCTAGTTCTATTTTTAGAAATATGCAGAAATTACAGGAATTCTATACATTTTTTTTTATGATTCTTAGACTGAGGTTATTTTTAGGTATAGTTGCATGTTCGAAGCATAAGTAGATGTCCTACTTTTGGCAACATGCGTGACGGCGGGTCGTTGGGGGTATGAAGGGGTGAAACATTAAATGAACTCATGTGTCGCGTGTTAATGTTAGCTCTTCGTTTTTAACATTTTTTCAGAACTTTAATTCCACATGAGAGGCCGATAAAAGCTTTATTATAAATGCATTAATACAATATATGCGAATCCTTTCTCTTATAATTTTTATTGGTATAGGTTGCAATTTTTATTTCTAGAAATTTCTTTTTCATTAAACAAAGTGCTCAGGAAAGTATCAGGCTCTTGAAAACAATTTTTCTTAATGGACTCTATCTGCCTCTTTTTGTATATTTGTTTTGAATGTACGTGCAGGAAATCTTCTGCTCTATAGATATACTTTAATATAATTTTCTTATTGTAATTTGAAATGATTATATTTTAAAATCTAAATCTAATTTTTAAAGGAGATATAAAAAATAGAAATAATAATTCATTATAAAGTTCTGAAAGTGAGTAAAGTTCAAAAGTACTCAAGTTTGTAAAGAACAATCGTTTTAGACACACAATCTCGAAATTGAACTCCAAGCCAAATATCATTACCGAAGTCTTCCGAAAGCTTGACGCTGAATGCAGAAGAGATCTTAGCTTTTGTGTGCCGCTAATCGAGTTTCTGTCGCTTCCGAATAATTGGTACAAAGCACTCCTAAAGTAATAAAAGTTCCCGCGATCCTTTTATTTTGAAAGATCAAAGTAGACAACATTTGGATTTATAGTAAAAAATAAAATTTAAGAACTACCAAGAAGTTAAATAAACTATTACATGTCGAGTAAATAAGATAAAATAGGCTAAATTAGATCAAGAAACTTATAAACTCGATTTACGTTTCTAAAAGTATCTCGTATATTGAAAACATTGTTCCCTTGTTGAACCTCTTGAGAATTTCATACATTAAAGTGTGTTTTTGCTTCTCAACGTAATTGCATGTACACATCTTGTGTGTCGTTCATTGAAAAAACAATTTTATCGATTATATTCAGTTTATGACATCAGGGAACAATTTTATGCTCGTAGAAATTTATACAATTCAATTTGCATTAAACGACTCTAAAGAGAGAGTAAAGCTCTCGGACTATGAAAAATGTAGGACTTATTCTATATTTGAATTCAATATAATCCTCTGTACTCTTCTATTCATATAAAATAATGCAGACTTTTGCGTTTGAAATGACTGAGGCAGCTAAAGTTGAGAATATTATTGCTTCAAATAATTCATGAATGGTAAGATTTTCCACTGAATTCACTTTTCCATCTCGAGTTTAATTTTCAGTAACACCTATAAAAGGAAATAGAGTTTTAAAAAAATACAGTTTATCTATGAAATATTTAATTACTAAAGTGATATTTTTATTGGAAATATTTATTTATTTTATTTATCAAGTGGCCAAATACTGAAATTGGTGTGATTGGGCGAAAGGAATGAAATGAGTTTAGGCCTCCTTCTAAAATCCCTAAAGACGATATAAACTTGGTAAAGTGGGTTAACGACAACTCCTATATATGAAATCTAGAGTAGACTTCATCAAAAATTTAATAGTAACGAAAACGTTCTCATCTTTGGAAAAATAATGAAGCTGGGAAGACCCCTGTAGATAATTTGCTAAAGAAACTTCAGATTCAATTTTTAGTTTAATTTGCGTAATTAGCTGTTAAATGGCAATTTCTCCTAATTTAGAAAAATACTATTTTTAATATAAAAAACAATCCTAACTACGCAATTCTAGGAAATTTGATAACGCTGGAAATGAGATTGCAAACTATGATTAAATTCTCCATGAAAATGGAGAAACAAGTCTTTCTGGAAACATAGCTCTAATCAAAATTTTAATCCACTTATTAATCCGGAGTCACGCTTGTGCGAGGGATAAGTACGCTGACAAATTCTCTTACATATTTTATAATCTTATATGTATTTTAATCCCCTCAAGAAATAATACGTTACATCATAATAAACTGTACACTTTAAAAGATTAGTTTAATTTATTTCAACAATTTTATTTTCTGTGAAAAATTGGAGAAAAACTCTAATATTTCGGATTTGATAAAGTGGAATCATTACATATGGATTAAAATTGTACAATTACAAATGGCGACGTATTGAAGGGTAATAAAAATGGATTAATCAGTATCCATAAAACGACACAAGTGGTACACCACGTCGAGAGGAACGATAGTCAGTCACATATAGTTTTTTACATTTGAAATTGAATTCCCTTTGAATAATCTTCCTATATTTTTAAAACGAATATTATTTTTCACTTTGGCGTTCATTTGACTTTAAAAATACCGAATCAGAGTAAATATACAACTGGAAGGTCACAACAAATTAATATTTAGCGACCTGTAAAAGAGTATTGATTTTATTTTATTCTGATGATTTCAAAAACATAAATTTCAACATATCTACAATTTTCTTTAAAATCCTTGTTTTATCAATTTTCCCCATTGTTTTCCATATCGGTATTTTTATTTATCAGAATATTTATTTAACGATGACAAAATGAATAAAGATTACTAAAAATGCCAATTATCATTAAAAGGCATATTAATCTACAAATTTACTCGATATAGATAGAACTAGAAAGCCTAGTCTGAATATTTCGGAACAAGCGAATATCATTGACTCGGTTCTTAATGGAGACAATATTCAATAACTTCACGTGATATATTGCTTCCTCAGTTTAATTATAGATGCCCATTTTGAAGACTAATAAAATAATTTCTAGTAACCAAATCAAACACTCTAACTTCGGTCAGTAAAATCTTCTCCTAAATCTATTTTCTAATTCATTTTATCCATCTACAATGTTTTCTCTTATCGCGATGAAAAATATAATATCATAATAATTATGCAAATTTGCAACCAGAAAACAAAGTTTTTTTCTATCCAGTGTACTATAATACTTCCTATGAATTCTTCTGTGCAATTTAAAGTTGAAATCCTACTTCTCTAAACTTTATAAAAGAAGAAAGTTTAACTACATATTTGATTATGAATTTGATTTTATAATTATATATATTTTGTTTTTAATTAAACTAAATGTTCATAGTGCTTAATACAAAATAATTAATACCTCCTAAAATTAGAGTATCATGGGTTGAATGAACTGTTAATCGAGAAGGGTCAGTATGTTATATTAATCTATCATTTATAATCTAGCCGAGCTAGAAGCATATAATATTTTCTTTGTGAAAACAGAAATTTCAGAAATTAGTGTACTAAATAATAAGCAATATATAACACGAACACATAAAGAAATTACGTAAAATTGAGACATTTTCCAAATATTCTAGAGACTAAAGAAAATAAGACTTTATTAAAAAGCACAGTGTTCCAAAAAAGTGAGATCAAGAGTTTGAATTCATTCTGGTTGCAGAAAAAGACTGAAATCGATTTCAGTTAGAGATAGCTCTTTTTTATTGTAAAATAGATATATGAAATGAATTGTTTCATCACTTTAAAGACATCGGAAAAATAATTTAATTTAGCCGTACCACTTTGTAGAATTCAATCAAAATTTTTATGTACCTACTTACAAAAGTGATAATTAAAAATAGAATTTTAACTCTTGATATTAATTAAAGTAAGTAAGAAAAATGAAAACCTCTAATTAACTCTTTTAATATTTCTGAGTCTGTTATTCATCTACTTTTTGTAAGCAAATAAAAAGCGTTTTAAATCGTCAGGAGAAATTGTATCCATTCCATAAAGACTATTTGCTATTTGAAATAATGCAGGGGTGTGGTCGCGACACCTAGAAAAATGCTAATAGAAAATTTCTTTTTGTTAATCGATATATGAAGCATCGCGTGACATTTCTTATTCCGCGGTCCTTTTATTTTATAAAATCGACTCACGAAATAAATGCTTCTTAAGGTGAAAGCTTACACATTTTTTGAAATAATTTTTATCTAAAATTTTATCGATTAAAAATAGGGTGAGCTTAACCTGAATAACTATATTTGTTAAGAAAACAGGAATATAAATAGTAAGTCTGTGCTGGCCTTTACCTGTGATGACATGCATTTTCTTTTCCAAGCTTAATTGTGTGTGCCGACCTTCTAAGGAGGGTGAATTTTTTTTTCAAAAAATGCTACTAAATGCCAACATACTTTGATGAATGGGATCTATTTTTATTTATATCATGTATTCGGAAAAAAATCGTCAAAAGAGAAAATGTCTTTAATCCAATGAACTTTTTTTGCTGAGTGATACCCAACAAATATTGCTTCAAACCAAGGAATTTATTTTCTGATGCTATATATGAAATAAATCTACAGAAATACGGACCTTAGGAAGACAAAAACACGCTGTCGTTGATGTTTAATAAACTGCTTTAATTTTTTATACAGAACACAATTCTCTTATTTATCTTTTAATTTTTTTTTATTTCAGGGTTTTATATGACGAAATATTAAATACAGTCCTAGCTAATATCACGTTTTCATTAAATAGTTCATAACTTATGTATTTACAAATTCAAAATAAGACCGTGAATACTTTAATTTGAGTTATTTGAACGACAAATTATTATACGACAAATTCACCCTAAAAAAAATTCGCGTGTCTTCGAAATATATTTCATGTTGGTATATGCGGGCAAAGAACCAAAGGAAATTTATTAAGAGATCGTTTTAGAGAACTGAAACTCACGAACATTCGGAAAGCCTTAATTATAATTTTATTAAAGGAAAAAAAAATTGTATTAATTCTTAGCATAAATATTCAAATACGATAATTATAAAAATTATAAATACTCCCCTAAAAGACCCAACCTGCAGACAATAATAAGCTAATTAAACTCTCGAGTATATTTTATCATAAGAAAAGAAAAAGATATTTTGCCATAAAAAAATGGGTCAAGTTAAACTCTGAATACAAGTAGCCTAAGAATCTTCTTTTCCGATTAAAACGAATATAATTAACATTTCTTTCTCCTCATCAGAGAAAGACGGGGAATAATTTATAAAAAGCGATTAAGTAACTGTTTAAACAGTAAATTCAAAATCCACCTTGATAAAGAATGAAGTGAATGAAGAAAAACATAAAAGAAAAGCTCCAAGTTTATCCGAGCTTAATTTATTTTTATTGCACGAATTTTTTACCAGCACACACAGAACTTATAATGACCACTATTGTAAATTCTCCACCGTTCCAGAATAAGCATCAGGTGTGGAAAAGTAAATTTTATTACAAGGCTGGCGCTTACAGAGATTGATTGCACCGTAAATCATTAAGTTTACGACAAAATAATGCCTTACATTTTATCAATCATAAAATTTATATTGTGAGAATTTTACCCAATATTTGAGTTTATATTCTGAGATTGAAGATTTTTCACACAAAGTTCCATTTTAATAATGTCGATTAGCAGAACAAAATCAATTTTCCATGGTGAACTCTATTTTATTTAAAATATTTGATGGAAGGGTACATTCGAGGCAAAACAGTCTCGATTTTTTAAACAGTGGCGGCGACGAAATATTTTTTTATTAGAAATGTTTAAAATTTAGAAAAAAAAATATTTCTGTTACAGAATCGACAGTATAAAATCAATAATCTGTCCTGTGATTACACTAATTGTAAGTGATATTATCAGGCGGCTAACCCACGCCAAGGACTATGGATTACATGTTATATTATAAAATGACTATATAGATACAATCCCACTAAACTAGACCCAGTAGCCGAGACATGGTGCATATCGATCTTTATTACTACTCGTTCCTCGGCGAAAGTACTAACAACTGTCTATACGGACGAAGCTCCAAAGCATGCATGCATGACTGCTTATATTGGACCTCGAATTAATGTAATTCAACTTTGTTCCACTTTGAAAGTCCATCGCTGCTGCTACGCGTTTATTTCTTATTGCCTCTATGCCATAATAAAAAAACGATCGAATTAGAATCCCTCACATCCACACTCACTCAAAATGAGCGTCAAACTGTGAAAAACATAGCACGAATTAAATAAAAAAATAAATACATGTCGCATAAATAAAATGAGTTACCAAATATATAATCAGAGACTAAAATCTATACTAATCGGAGAGGCTCAATTTCAATGCAATTGCACTGCACACGTAAATTATTTTAAAGCTCGCTATAAATCATATATGAGAGAGCTATAAATATGAAAGCATCACTATAAATTGTTGAATTTATGGTGAAAGAATAAAAAAACACCTTACAATATTCACAAAAGAATTTTATCTTCTAGGAAAATGTATTCTATGATAAGTTTTCAGAGTCAGAGTAATTGAAAATTTTTTTTTTTTATGAATACTGGTTGACGACTTGAATTCTTCACAGGCGTACGAGCAATAAAACGCATTCAGTGATCAAACTAATAAAATTGAAAATACACGAAGAAGGCGGAGTTTCGTTGTTCCTTTTTTATAGGAAAAAGTTTCCCAAATTGAAATTCAGGCATAAAGCTTCTGCATGATATCGGATATATTTCTAGCGAATCTTACCAGGAAGGATGGAATCTAATCTTTTCAATTCCAATATATTCTAATTTACGTATACAATCTGAGATCTACTTTTACATATTACCTCATTCTATAGAAAAATGAGAATGTTTTTTCTTTGTGTTTTAGGGAGAGGTCCCGAAAACGTCAGGAGGAGGAAGCTTGTGAAGATCGTGTTGCCTGTGGCATGGTCCTAGGTGTGACGGCCGGGCGATGACGCACCATCACCGTCCGCCGCCATCGCCACGAGTCCTTCAGGACTCACCCGACTTCCTGATCCCGATCCCGATCCTGTTTCTGGTACAGCGCGCGATACGTCCCTGGCCGCGGAAACGTGCGGCCCGAGATCAGATTCGTTACCTGAGGAGGCATGAGAAATCATCCTCGTCATCGCGATCACCTTGGTTCGGCGATGCCCCTCGAAGAGGCCCAAGGACTCCTTCCACAAACTTCCAGGACAGGTAATCATTATTCTTTACTTTTAGACTACCGGTGAGAATTATGGGTTCACCTGAATCATTTAAGTTTTCTTAAATTTAAATACACAAGAGCGAACGCGCGCGCGAGCGAGCCCATTTAGGTTCTTTTTCAATGTTATATAATTTATTATATTTTATTTCTCTAATCTCTTAAAATCCATGTTAAACTTCGAGAAAATCTCTAAAAATTTTCAGAAATTTCTTGAAATTCTTTTCAATTCAATGAGAGCAATTCAAATCCCTTTTTATTATCCTTTAAAATCCATTAAAAGTATTAGCAATATCTTCAAATTCCATGAAATCCTTAAAAATTCTAGAAAAATTTCAAAATCATTAATCTCTTGAAATTCACGATAAAATTAGTGAAAATCTCTAAAAATTTCTAAAAACCTTTGGAAATTTCTCAACTCTTAAAATCTCTATAAAATCATTAGATATTTCATAAAATTCCATGAAATCCTTAAAAATAATACAAAATCTTTTATAAATTCGAAATATTTTTTGAAAACCCTTAAAATTTAACGAAAACCTTCGTAATCTTTGTAAATTCTACAAATCTTTTAAAAATCATAAAAAGCTTTTGAAATTCCTCAATAAAATTCCCTATAAAGTTTTTAATTCCTTATTTAAATCTCACAAAGTACATATTTTAAAAGTCATAAAAGTACTTAGAAGTCGAATTGAAATCTGATTAAAGTCGTGAAAAATTCCCAGAAACATTTAAAATCCCATTATCTACCATGAAATCTTTTAAAACTCCATAAAATTCCCTGAAAATTCCAGGAGTTTCAATGTATTTCGAGTCTAGACTCCTGACAAAATGATCATTAACAAAAACAAATTCAAAATTTCAAACTCAATTCACAAAAAATTTACGATTCAGCAAGTATCGATTGTCGAAAATCACTATCGATACTTACACGACGTATCAGGCGTGCGGAATAGGCGTTACGATATTTCGACTTCGACTCAATCATCTTTTTAGAATAGATCAATGATTACATTTTTTCTTTAAAGTAGGTCAAAAGCCATCAAAATTCTGCTTGAAATGAGCCTAGGACGAAGTCACTTTGTCTATTTTTAAAGAAAATATTGCAAAAAAACTTCAAATCTCAATGTTCTATATAAAAATATCAATAACTTTCGAAAGTAATTAAGCAAATTGGTTGGGAAAATCGGAAAATTGGTTTGAAAATGGGAGATTGTAATCGGAGGTTGTAAATTATTTTGGTGAGATCAATAAAATTAAGTCTTTACTGCATCAATCAAAGTTCCTCTCCTATTTATATAATTTATTAGTTCTCTACATGTTTCTATGAATTCTCTCTTACACCCTAATTTCTCCCCAAGTACCATATAGTCAAATTAAATTTGCAAACCTCGTTTTTCGCACGCCCTACATTTTTAATAAAGAACCTGCTTCGCATTGGGAATAGGGGAAGAGCTTTATTCAAAATTTATTGTATGCCAAGAAAACAAATGAAGAATCAGTATTAAGAATATACAATAAATTCAAAACTCGGTATTTTATTTGTCTATCTTTACCTTGTTCGCTATCAACAAATTATAGTTGCTGAGCAATAAATTATCAAAGATGTCTACAAAATGATGATCCCTAATTTTTATCTTCATATCTTATTATCTTACTCAAATACCTCTACCTCTGCCCGTCCTTAAAGGAAATATAGTATAGATGTTGCATGATAGGGAATTGAGTAATTTCTCGAAGGAGTCGTATAAAAGATCATATTATTCATTCGATTAGGTACCATTTAATTTATTAATATAATATATTAATATAATAATATTCTTTTTTACTTTTAAAATTCACCAAGAAGAAGGATATAATTTTTTGATAAAATCGCTCTTCTTCCATTAAAGAGAAAAAGATTGAATTTTCACGACAAAATTTTATAAAGCAATTGATGGCAAACGTTATTGCGTTTGCGAAACACTGTCAATAATGTTGCATATCATCATGCATATTCTTTATCTTCTCCTTAGAATTTTTTTCTAGTTACTCTCCCTGTTAAATAAAAGAATCTAACATGAAATTCGAGTAAAAGTAGAATCAAAACATATATAAAACATAATAAATCTTTCATTACACTTTTTATTAAAATTAATAAGGGGATATCTCTTTATGTATTTTAATTACAAAATTAATTCATTGCTCAACTCTATAATTACCCTGGTTTTCCATGTAATAGACTAATAGAGTATCAAAGTCAAAGGAAAGCGTTACAATTGTAATTATTATTTGATAGTTAATCAATATGTTTCAAAGTAAGTAAAACTCAGAAAATATAGTCATACTTTATATTGTAAAATATTTCATGCAAAAAATGATAGAATTCACAACTAAAATTAAGGCAAAACAATTTAAAAAAAAAATGAAATCACCCAACTGAAAAAAACAATTTTCCGCATCGCCCTGCAAAAATTCGTTTCCAGACACAGCAAATTATATTCACTATTCGTTAATGCACAAAAGAAGAATGAATTTACAGCACATTGTCTTTAGTAAATTAATTGTGTGCCCTTTGATTTATTTTTATTGTATTTTCTGTGTTCATTTGTCACGCAGGTAACCGGGGACCGTTGAACGTAACTATTGTTCATGTGGGTGGTGGTGGAAATGGAAGTAGCGGAGGTGGTGGCAACGATTTCCTGGGGCTAGAACCACCCTTAGATTTAAAACCTGCTGTTTCGCCTATCTCCGACATCAGTACAACTTTGGCATCTGACAACAATGACACCTTTACGGGTAAGTTTCCTCAACCTCAAAGATGTAAAATACATATACCTATTAAATTAATAACAAATGATAAAATACCAAACGGAAGAGTTAAAGCTCTTTAATAACTATCTGTTAGAATAAACATCGGCCCTTTCAGACTTTGAGAACCAACTTCTATATACATAAGAGAAACTATTCCCTTTGATGGTTTATTGTTAGACGAGAATGTGTAAACTATAAATTCTATGTACTTATCGGTTCAGAGTTTCCTTTGAGTCCAGAATAGTTTTAATGTATGTTGAGAATGTCGACATGAATTGAGTGTCCCCATGCAAGAACAAGACATAGATTTTTCTAGCCCGCTGGCGTTGGCCCCTGACGACTAAAAATCGAAATACGAAATTTTGAATTTTAAAACATAGATTATTGTAGATAATTATATTCCGCATCTTTTTTTCCTTTGCAAAAAGATCATAACTTTTTTAGATTTTTCAAAAATTGCAAAAAACTCTTTTTTTTGAAAGTCAATTTTTAATCCGATTTTTGTCTTCAACTCGTGTTCAAATCCACAGTTTTCGGAATTTATTCATAAAATTTGTAGGAAGCATTCCTTATAGTGTTGTTGTTATGACGGTTAGCGATAAAAATTTTCAACTTTATTCATAACAATATAAAAAATTATTTTCTAGGCTATTTCATAA
>UCOH01006886.1:0-23471 GCA_900474275.1 Synergus japonicus
GTGTTAGGTTGTTTGCACACAACCTGTCAGCTGATTGGGGCACATGAGCTCTCTAACAATCAGCTGACCATCAGCCAGCAATCCGGAACCTGGAAAAACATTCACTCGATTTATTATTATATTTGTCACACTTCTTTTGTTTCATATTAACCCTGAGCCATGGGGGGTCAGAGTTACAGTCACACACACATACACACATTCACACTACACTGAAGTCCTATCCGCATCGTAAAGGCCAGAAGAGGATCCTGGTCAAGGTGCATGGATGTGATTCCCGTGCACGCGACGACCAGGAGGATGACAACTCACACAGCGCCATCTCGGGGCCTAGAGCACAATCATCGGTGGGACCAACCGTCGACGAATTACCGGTCGTCGACGAATTATTACCATTTACGTTATATTATTTCAGTTTCACAGTAACTTCGTGGCGCTGCCTGTTTCCGCGCACGCCACGAGACAGGAAGAGAGAAGTTGACTCGTTCACTCTGTGCTCGTAGTCGTTCATTGTAAGACCTTTTAATTTTGTGCTAAGTTCTCACATTCGTCAGTGATTGTATTTGTCGCTGAGATTACCCTGGGTGTGGTGAGGAAACCACCCAGTTGAGATTGATTATTGTTGGATTCGGCTTGTTGACAGTTATATTTGTATTTGGATTTTTGGTTATCTCTGAAATGCCGAACTTGACCAAGGGACAAGTTCGTGGAAGGCGCGTGCTTTGCCACGCCGTCGTAAGCACAGGTAACGACTTCTTTTCTCTCTCTTCCTTGTGATTATTTCAGTTAATAAATCGTGTCTCTTTTTGAGCATCGATGTACATTGACGAGCAGTGGTTCGTCAATCTCTTTATTACTTTGCTCCAATCGCTATAATTGAATATTTCAGTGACGTAATAATTACTTCTTTTATTTAATAAATTTAATTTGTTAGTTCTTTGTAAATGCAGTGGTTCTCAGTGAATATTCTCTTTCCCCGCCCTCTCCGCGGTACTGTATTAGCCTAGGGTTTATATAACGTAGATTCAATTCGTTTTAATATTACTTTTGCTTGTTTTGAGAAAAACAAGCTGGCGCTCAAATGGCATATTCAAATTAAAAATTGTTTAAGTTAATAATTTCAAGATTTCACAATTATAATCTAAAATAAAGGTTATAATATATATATTGTGACGTGGTATATTTTATACCACGCACATTTTTATTATTTAACCTTTTAAATTCATTTGTTCGCGGTAAACTCCCAGCACAGAGTGTTGGTTGTTTGCACACAACCTGTCAGCTGATTGGAGCACATGAGCTCTACGAAATCAGCTGACCAACCAGACAACAATCCGGAACCTGAAAAATTCATTCACTCGCACCACAACTAAAATATCACACTTCTTGTTTGTTTTATATTAACACTGAGCCACTGGAGCTCAGAGTCACACACACACACATTATCACACTGATGTCCAATCCGCATCGTTTAGGCATGAAGAGGATTCTGGTCAAGGTGCACGGATGTGACTCCCGTGCACAATAACGACCAGGAAGATGGCAGCTAATCAGCCGGTCGCCTGCAATTGACCATCTAGTGCGATCTCTGGGACCGGCGTGTCAACTCAAATGATTGGTCATCGGTTGTCCTACTTTTATCTATAGGGAATTAATTTAGTTTCGGCCTAGTGGCGCTGCCTGTTTCCGAGCACGCCACGAGGAAGGAAGAGAGAGATAACTCGATGACTCTGTGCTTGAAGTCGGCCATCGTGGCATCGTTCGTTGTGTCGTTTTAAAATTGTACATAGTGCTTTCTTTAGTTATACAAACTGAATTTCCCTGGGTGTGGAAGAAGCCACCCAGTTGTAAGAATCGATTTTTGGATTCGGCTTTAAGCCAGGAAATTATTATTTAAACTACGGAAGAATTGAATTTAAATTTGAAAAATGCCGAACTTGACCCGCGGTCAAGTCAGGGGAAGGCGCGTGCTCTGTCACGCCCTTCTAAGTACAGGTAATTAAGTTTTCTCTCTCTCTCTCCGATCATTTAAAATTATCATTTGTATTCTCAACTAAATCTTGTGTGTTCTGAGAATTGGCGAACAGCTATTCGTCAATCTCATTTCTTTTATCCGCTTGAATCATTAATTTTGAAGTGTTATGTTTCCGAATTTATCTCTTTCTATAAATTCTATGTTCTCTCTTAAGACGGTAGCTCAGTGAATCCTCCCTTACCCTGCCCTCTCCGCGGTCCTGTGTTAGCCTGGAATTTTCTTAAAGTAAACTCTATTAATTGTATTTCTTTTGCTGGTTTTTGAGGAAAACTAACTGGCGCTCAAACGGCTTTCTTTAAGTTAACAAACAAGTAAATTAAATAATAATTAAAATTAATAATAAAATTAATAAAATATTTACAATTATAATCCTAAAAAAAAGGGTTATAATATATATATATATATATATATATAGCCTGAAGAAATTACCATAACAAGGTGTATAGGCTAAAATTTACTGCCAGCTGTACTCTTTAAATATATGATAATAAAATACTTAAAAGGTATCACAATTTTAGTATAAGTGAGAAAATACTTTCTTTCGCTAAAGAGCGGTTGTACACATTAAAAATGTTGTCTATAACATATTGCGTCAGAGTTAATTTACCTTAAAAATAATACGTACGTACATAATAACGCGCGATTTAAAATAAAAGCGAATGCCTTTCGGCGCCTAAAGGTTAACCATAATACTTAACTAGGCCTGGACTTATTAACTTAAAATAAGGTAATTACAAAAGATTACATGTTAATCAGGAGTAGTGAACTTCCTGCGAAACTGAGGTGGGAAGACACCCCGCGGAACGAAAGACTATCATTATGTTTTTATAGAAGGTAACGTAAATCGTACAGTCTTTCTTTTAGGTGAATAAGTGCGGAGTGATGGGCTCGAGCTTAAATCAAGAGTTACATCACCTCCGAGAGTAGGAATGTGCTCGACATCATCGCGGACAATGTGCGCGAGTTTTATATTGTCAATAGAAACCTGTCGAGACGTACCGTTTACGTGAATTTCGAAAACACGATCGGACGTACGGTTTATAATTTTATGCGAACTGGTGTACAGTCGCTCGAGGGACTTTTTGGCAAAATTACATAAAAATACATGAGAACAGGAATGAAGATCTTTGAAGAAAAACGGCTTTTTCCTATATTTATGAGCCACGGGGATCGGTTTAAGTTTGCGCATATGCGAACGAAATTCTTCGATAAAATAATGAGGGTTCGCTGTCGATTCCTCGTTAAAAACGAATTCGCCAGGAATTTGAAGAGTTGTGCCAAAAACGAATTCGGTGGGAGAAGCGCCAATGTCGAGAATATTTGATCTTAATCCGAGTAGGACTGTTGAAAGAGTGCCGTGAATAACTGGGACTCAAATTGGCTACCCTGATCGGTAGTTAAAGTTTCGGGCGCGCCATATCTGGACACCCATTGATCGACGAAAGCGCAACAAATAGTTAGGGCCTCAATGTTGCGAAGGGGAACCGCCTCGGGCCACCGAGAGAAACGGTCAATCATCGTAAGGCAATACCTGAAACCATTGCTTTCTGGTAATGGGCCGACAATGTCGACGTGGACGTGTTGACAACGTGAGTCCGGAGCAACAATTTCGGCCGGCGTTGAAATGTTGTGACGCGACGTTTTCGACTCCTGACAGTCCAAGCAATTTTTGCACCAAAGGGTGATGTTACGATGCATCGCGGGCCATACGTAGCGCTGGCGTATGAGGCTATCCCTAGCTTTTGCGCCTGGATGGGCGGGATTGTGGAATAAGTCGAAAACACGTCGACGTAACGACATTGGTATGTACGGTCGGATGGAAGAACCCCGTTATATCGCAAATGACCGAAGTTCGGTCCGCTCCCCATTGGAGCTTCTTTAAGTTAAGAGAGCAACCCTTGTCGTCAAGGTGTTGCTTGAGCTTGTTGTCATGGGCTTGAGCCTGAGCAAGTTCAAGAAGACCTATGTCAGTAGGCACTGAGATGGCTTCTATCCTAGATAGTGAATCGGCTACAACGTTCTCATTACCAGGCAGGTGCATTATCGACGTGGTAAATTGGGAAATAAAAGCTATTTGCCTTTGTTGGCGTTGTGAAATTTTTTCTGCCCTCTGGGTGAAAGCGTAAATGATCGGTCTGTGATCTGTGACTATCATGAAGGTCCGCCCTTCGAAGAAGTACCTGAAGTGACGGATGGCTTCGTAGATAGCAGTCAATTCCCGACCGTAGGCACTGTCCGACAGCTGGGCAGAATTACACTTGCGCGAAAAGAAAGCCAATGGCTTCCACTGGTTGGAATCTAGTTGCTCAAGCGAAACGCCAATGCCGATATTCGATGCACCGGTAACTAGCCGCGTTTCGCCATCCGGTGACGGGTGAACAAGTAGCAACGCATTCGCCAAATCGTCCCGCACCTTATGAAAAGCTGCCTCTGTAAGGGGATTCCACGGAATTTCGCGTTTGTCATTTTTTTTGGATTCACAAATGTATTGATGTAACTGTGCCTGGGCTTCGGCCGTGTGTGTCAGACAACGTCTGTAAAAGTTTATCATGCCCAAAAATCGACGAAGTTCGCAGATGATTTTGAGCTTGGGGAATTCGAGAATAGCTCGAACTTTGTCCGAAGTCGGAGTGCAACCGTTTGAATTAATGGTATAGCCCAGGAACTCAAGTTCGGACGCTCCGAACTGACATTTGTTTACGTTTATGCGCAACGCGAATTCTTTAAGGCGTTTGAAAACTGTATTAAGATGCCTCACATGCTCGTCCGGATTAGACGACGCGATGAGAATGTCATCGATATAACAAAACACAAAATCGAGATCACCAAGGGCGCGATTGATATACCTTTGAAAAGTTTGGCCGGCATTTCGAAGGCCGAAAGTCATTACACTATATTCAAATAAACCGAAAGGAGTTATTACGGCCGTTTTCGGAATGTCGGATGGCGCGTTTGGGATCTGATGATACGCCATGGCTAGATCAATTTTAGAAAATATGTTTTTATTTTTTAGATTAACTGTAAAGTCGTGTAAATGGGGTACAGGGTACCTATTAGGAACTGTGATGTGGTTGAGGCGACGAAAATCGCCACACACGCGCCATTCTCCGGATTTCTTTTTTATCATATGGATGGGCGTCGCCCAAGGGCTGCTCGATGGTCTGCAAATACCATCGGCCACCATTTGCTGGAAGATAGATTTTGCAGCGGTTAACTTGTCCAGGGGAAGGCGGCGAGCGCGTTTCGAAACGGGAGGTCCGTTTGTGATGATATGATGCTGGACATCGGAGTCGACAGTCTCAAACTTGTGGCTAGGTGATGTTATTTCAGGAAATCCCGCTAAAATTTTTGTGTATTGATTATCCCATTGAAGAATGCTAATTGAATGAATTGTGATGTGGCAGATTTTCTACACATCACAAAATTAAAATAAATCCTCCCAATAAATATTTTCTGATAAAGGCTGACACTTTTAATAAATTCGGCACTCCTCGTCTCTTGTTATTTCCTAGAGTTAAGAATAATTTTATTAATATATATTATTTTATCTCCCCTTTTATGTAAACTACAGAATATAAGTTGATTTAACAAAACCGCGAGTACTAAGGCCAGTGGCCGGATCAGTTAAACAAGAATTGTGAAGTTGGGGGATAAGGCCAAAATGAGCGGGCAGATCCGCATCAATAATGGGGTGGGGATCTGCTGCTACGAGAAAATCCCATACAAAATTGCGGTTAAGACCCAAGTCGAGGTTGAGTTGCTTCAGCCCGTAAGTTAAGACTTTGGAGTCGTTTGCTGCTAAGAGTGTTAGATCATCGGGAGTGTGTTTCCTGGTATTCGCATTAGGCGGAAGGAGTGCGACGTCGGAACCGGTGTCAATTAAAAGAGAAAGACGGGAACGTTTGTCAAAAATATGGAGGCGGTTAGAGTAACTTAAGGCACCGCACGTTGCCTCTGAACGGAGGGGCCTGTCTAGTTTTTTGATCGGGGAATTCTTTTTTCCATTTACACGGCGGATGACAATGATGAGCATTGGCTCCGTATTTTTCATAGTAAAAACATAAATTAGAAATGCTTGAAGAGCGCGGCTTTGAGCTGGACCTAGAACGATTACGATAGTTGTTGTAGTCACGATGACAATTTGGCGGGCGGGATTCGCGAGAAAAGCGTTGCTCGTTATTACGAGTCGCTTGATTGAAATTTTGAAATTTATTGAAGTTACTAGACATTTTGTCAAGTTTTTTGGAGATATTCTCCAATTTCTTGGAAAAAGATTTAAAGCAATTAATTAATTCATCCTGCTTGCTAGCTGAAATTGAACTGCAAGAAGATTGCACAGGCTGAATCTTCTCAGCGATGGAAACAACATTTTGGTACTCAGAAGGAGCTGAAGCTTCAACGACCCTGTCTGCCAATATCGCCAATTGTGTTAGGTCCTGAACCTGGCTTAATAATAAAATAGCTCGCGCTTGAAAGGGGAGCTGCTCCAGAAGGATGCTCTTTAAAACAGCATCATTGCAATTTCCGTCGTTTAGGCTGCGTAGTCGAGATAATAATAATGAGGGTTTACCCTCAGAAATGACTTGACCTTTTAAAAGTTGTTGGAGTCGCAACTCGGGCGAAACTGAAAACGAAGATAAAATTCGCTTTTTAATTTCCTTCTACGGCAACTCAGGTGCTGACTGACCTGTAATAATATCGAGAATAATCGGAACGACTTCAGGATCAAGGCTGGCCACGATGTGATCTGCCTTGGTCTGCTCAGTAGTTATACGGGCTTGACGGAATGAAACCTCAGCGATCGCAAACCATGATTCGGCGTTGTTTCTGCAAAATTTTGGAATCTTAGGGATCCGATAAGATTCCGTAACAAGAAAATGAGAAAAATATAAACAATGAATAAAGCCAAAAATATAGAAAATATCATAAAAGTGTGAATATAAATGGTAATATGAGAACCTTGGTCACAAATAAATTAAACTGGAGCGAAGTCCCGCGAACGAACATAGCCTGTGCTGGAAGAGATTGACAAAGTCCGCTGGAACTTGCAAGATGTCCGAAGACGGCGATCCCGAGCACACCCGAGAAAGCTGCGAAAAAAGACTACAGCAGTAATTCGTTCAAGAGAGATGTCTCTCTAAATCAGAATTCCAAAAAGAATCGTAAAAACAAGAGAAAAATATAAAAGAAATAATTCGTAGATTATTAAGACTTCGATAAACTAATCATTTCTAAAAAAAAAGCGACTAGAAAGGGTTGGAAAAACGATGCGATAAAAACGTTATGAATTCTGAGAACGAATAATAAGAAGCCTGTCAAGCGCCGAGAAGATAAGCTAAATTTACAATAAAATTTTGCCGAAAACGACGAAGATGATTTAAATAAAAAATCAGTCTTTAATATAATATTTAAATGTAAATGTTCACAATTATATAAATAATCGGTAAAATGTAAATAAATATCTGTACAAGAAAATTAATTAAAAATTCTAAAATGTCTTCAATAGAAGAAACAAGTTAGGCAAATAATACGACGTATTTGAAATGTAAAATTGCAGAATTATAAAAGAAATATTCGGTTTAGAGGTAATAAATTTTGGAGCAGGTAGTAAATTAACATAAAACTGCTATAATAAATCTGCCCTAACGTTACAAAAATAGAATAGTCGAGTGTAGTGGTGAAATTTAAAATGTTTGTTTGTACAGGGTCGTGACCTGTCAAATTTATACACTTGAAATACAAGAAGGTTGGATTAAAGTAAGTTGCAATAAACCGAATTTTTAAAATTTCAATAACCGTTAAGCGGTAGTCAAACGAGGAAATTTCGAATATAAAATTAAAATTTGCGAAAAAGTTTTTTGAAGATTGTAAAGTTGCCGAAGAATATTTCGATAAGACAAGTCAAACTTTAATTATAGTACTGAGAGCACAAATTAATATTTCTGAAAGTCGACGATGTCGAATACAAAGTTAAAAATGTAGAAATAAATTATCTGAGGTCTAAAAACTTACAAATTGCCAAAACTGAAAGAGTAAAATATGTGTTGATTGAAGAACAGCGTTGAACTCCAAATTCCAATTTCCTCTGATGTTGAGAATGACGGTTGGGCAGCAACGAAATTTGAAATTGAAGTTGGCGTTCCTCTTGACAAAGAAATCCTTTTGAGAGTTAGACTCTCAGTTTCAGAAATATGTTATTTTTGGCTCTCATTTATCTCCAAAAATGAGTAACAAGTAAACTTGGTGACTAAGGAGAAATATCCGAAAATGTAGTGAGCCGTAACCGGCGAGACACGAGGTGTGAAGTTTGTATGGAAGAGTCGACTCGTCCACTTTTCAGTTCACTTAAAATTTAAACTTTTTGCGTGAAATTGCGTATTGTTCTTTAGTCGGGGTCACCACTTATAGGATGTGTGTGAGTTATCCTATCTATATATATATATATATATATACGTATTAATTATCAAAAAATTTATTCAATTACTTCAAAAAATAAAAAAATGGTGAAGAAAAAACGAAAAAACTTTTTTAAAAAACGCTATTTTTTCGCCGATTTTCAAAAAAAAAATAGTAAAAATCAAAATTTTTGAAAACTTTTTATAGGGGACATAGCGATAGGTTTAAAGAATATTTGGTTCAAATTTCATAAGGATCGGTCCAGTAGTTTCGAAAATTTTATCAACAAGGCGAGTAAAAACGTTGTTTCGAGAAAAACGCGTTTAAAGTTTTTTTTACACAAAATTCGTAAAAAAATATTACTTACGCCTAGTCAGCGATGCCTGCACCGTACAAAATCCCTTCAGGTCGTTCGAAGAGTTGACTTTCTTCCAATCTTTCCTGTCTCCACTTTGTTCTGCCCTCTTTGGAAGCTTCCGATGAACGGCGGTTGCCTGTTTCGATACGCTGGCAGTCGCGAGATGTTACTCTTAACGCTGTCAGGCCGGTCAGCGCGCTCGAGGTACCTACCTTTGAAGCTCTCAAAAATAATGTTAGAGTTCTCGGATCGTTCTAAAATTTTGACACAATATTTCTGAATATATTTACTTTCTAAATAAGTAAAAAAAAATCGATATTTCCAAAATGAGTTACTAGACTGACCCGAAAAACATGCTTTTACGAATGTGTCTGTCTGTCTGTCTGTAGATTTTAGATTGTTAGCACGATAACTTTCGAAAGAATTGACCGATTGGATTGTCCTTTGGTATACTCTTTTAGTGTCCCAAAATGAAGGTCAAGTTCATTGGCCAGCCATTTTGGATAAAAATTCCAAAAATTGGAGCATTTTGAAAAATTTTGGAACCACTTTTTTTTATTTGAAAATTCTAATGACGGATGTTCGTAGTACTCAAAAAGACGAACAATTTTTCTTTGGGCCAGCGGGAAGAAACGATCATCTCTTGAAAAGTGATACGGGTCTGAAAACAAAAGAGAAAAAAATGTTATTGTTATTGACACACACAGAAAAATTATTTTGTTGGAAAATACAAAAAAGCCAGGAGTTAATAGACATCCATTTTTACAAAAATCAAGATGTAATGTTACAAAGAGAAGGATTGAGAGAGGTTTATTTTATCTACCATTTTATGTTTTTATTTTTTATATATATAACAAATGGTTCAGAATCATAATCGTCAATTAATCTACGCTTTGTGTACACGGGTCGACAAATTTTATTTTCATTTTTTGTAACCACCTGGTGATATGGTGTTCTGTGAATGCTTCGAAAATTCAGGTTTATTAGTTGATGCCTTTCACCTTACATACTTTATGAATTTTAGCATCAGGTGATCTAACTTTAAAAGCATAGAATTTAGGAACACCTGATACAAATGTCTCTATGTAACTTCCTGAACCATAAACTTCGAGTTCGTGAATCATGTCGCCTAAGAAACAACCTGTTTCTGGATAGTATTCCCCCGGTTCATTAGTACTTGAAAAAATTACTGAATCCGTGTCAAAATAAAGAACACGACGATCTAAGTTTCTCAAGTAACTATACAATTTCAAACGAGCCTATGCTGTTGTATAAGCTGCTATGACAACAATTGAAATGGGGGATGGTGATATTGCTTCATTTTTATATGACCAGGAAGCGTAAAGACTTTCTTGATCTACCGGTAAGATACTATTGAGAACTTTGTCAGGGCTTTGGATAAGTTCTAATAACTTCTGCTGACTGTGAATTATTTCAATCTTTGGCATATTTTCTCGTTGGCCCAAACTTTCCCCAAAAAGAATTTAGACAAATTTTTGTCAAAGATCGCAAACCAGAGTTCTTTTTAATATTTTCCCGATCAAGCTGAACTCCTTCACCGTCATAAATCTTTTCAATGAAAGCTGCTTTCTGTACATCGGTAGTGCAATCCGTCGGGTACCCTGTAGCTTCATGCTTTAATTTAAAAAACCTATTTATGTAGCTTACAAAGAGACCACCAGCTTTTGTTTCCCTATCATATTGAGTGGTCTTATACTGCCAAATTTCAAAAATGGCAGTTATTTTATACACTTCCTCAATAGCTGCTTTAACCTCATCTGAAACCCATGTTCCCTCCAACTCTTTATCACCAATATTACCCACATGTGGGCAATCTTGTAACTGTAATTTACAACAAGTATTACATAGAGGGAACATGAGTTTCAATGCATACGTAAAGGAAGAACATGCAAGTAAGATCCAGTAGGGGGTAGATCCGACATTTAATTAGCCCTTCTACATTAGATAGATCAAAATTTTCCCCTGTTAAATTTTTGCAATCATCCCCAACATAAATTTTCGGATGCCCTATTGGAAATGTTCCATATTTAGAGATAGAAGGGTATAATGAACAAACATCTAAATAAGATATTTTAACATTACCTCTAGCCTCAAAATAAGAAAATGTATTGCCTGTTCTTCCACCATAAAATGCATCGCGAGGATTTAAAGCTTTGGTTTTTAAAAGTGAGTGATCTTTTAAGAAACTACATAAATCAGGATTCCGCAATTTTTCCCTATCAAAAGTACATTCCCACATTTCTATTACCTCATAGCCAGCTTTTCGAAGCTCATCGGTCTGCGCTATTGTCCGCTCAAAACGCTCAGTCAAACTCTCGCTGTTTTTTCCCGAGTTAATTTTTTTATCACAATCGGAATCATAACAAACTCCACAACCATGCCAGTAACACCCGTGAAATAGGGAAATTGTTTTTTTATTAGTCTGGTTATCTTGATAATAACCATCGACTAATACACCTTCAGGTATTCTAAATTCACGGGTCCTACCGTTGTCTTTTTGTTGACGGCTGCACCGCGACCTGTTCTTCATTTTCAGATAAAATGATGGTATCATTCATGGCATCGCGGGATCCCGAAGCCTTGGGTTGGGCTTCCACCACCACTCGAGGTACCATTGAATGTAAATAGGTGTGGGAACCTTCTGGGATATTTTCCCTTGCGCATTTTTCTACAAAAAATAAAAAAATTATAAGTAAAACAATTTATATATATATATATAAGATAACCCACACACATCCTATAGGTGTCGGGCTACCCCGCACTGCAGAATAACCTGAATACTTTCGACTGACGCACCTTCTACAATCGTCACGGGTTACTAGGCGAGCACCACATCTACTAATAATAATATCTTTGTCCGAGACGACAAATTGTTCAGGAAGGCGTTTAACGTGTCGAGAAACTTTTGATTACTGGCAGGGAATGCATATCTTGCACCAGTGAGCAAAATGCATATTCGGCCAGACATAGCGATGTCTGATGAGACGATCAGTAGCTTTCGGTCCGGGATAAGACAATTTGTGAAATAAGTCAAATACATTTCTATGTAGACTCATCGGAATATATGGACGAAATGCTTTACCTGAAACTTCGACAAGAAGAGTTGTTTGAGTAGATCCCCATTGAATTTTAGTGAGTTTTAGTATCTTTGAATCTATGATCTGTTTTAAGTCTTCATCTTCAGCTTATACAGAAGCAAGTTGAGGCAGACTGATTTCAAGAGGCAGTCGGAGTCTTTATTCTGAGGCTCGGAGGGTACGTGCGACAAAGAGTCAGCAACGACATTATCAGAGCCGGGTAGATACTGAATGTCCGCAGGGAATTGTGCTATAGGAGACAGTTGACGTACATGTCGAGGAGAAGCCTTGTCAGAGCGTTGTATGAAGGCATACATGAAAGGTTTGTGGTCTGTTAAGATTGAAAACTTTCGATCTTCAATGAAATGACGAAAATGCGTGATCACTTCGTAACACTCCGTAAGTTCTTTATCATACGATAATCCTTGATTTCTTGAGAACGTCAGGGTTCTGCGTATGCCGCGGTAAAATGCTTGTGTGGGCTTACGTTCCGTGCCATTCCTACTCTTAGACATTAGAGAGAGATGGGAGAAGACTACCCTACAGATATCGAGATTACTACCCACCAGATACAGATTACGCCTGTGTGCGTACCGCACGCACACTCGTTACGGAACCTCAGTCACCATCCCCGCTCCTGTACTTCTGCATTAGACTCTCGCTAGCTAACGTCGGTCCCCTCTCCAAGCCATCTGCTTTCCAGACAGGTTCGCGAAGACGCGTTATTCTGCGAGATATTTATCTGCAATTGCACAACGATTCAGCTAGTAAAGTTTTTCTGTTTCTTTGCGGTAAAACCTCTGATCACGTGGCTAATTATCTTTGTGCTTTGTGAATTGATTTTGCTGAATATTTCTTTTTATCGAGCACGTGAAAACAGTTTTTCATCGTTCTATTTGATTTTGATCTATTTAATTTTGCCAAAGTGTATAATTTTGTGCGTTATTATCTGTATTATTGAGATTATTTGTATTTCTCATGCTTGCCCTATATTTTTGATGTTTCTCTTAAATTATCTGAAATGTTAGTCACATCTTTCATTGATTTTACATAGTAGTTTTCTGAATAATTTGAAATAATAGCGAATAAAAAAAATTAAAAAGTTACGGAGATATGCATTTTTCACGAAACTACCTTTTTTAAACTGGTGTACACGATATCTCAAGATCCACTCAACCGAATTTGTTTAAATTTACGACAAGTATTCTTTGTAATATTAGCTATTGTGTGACTTAGGACTTTTTTGATTGGATGCCGCGTTAATAAGTTATGAATTTTTAAACTCAAAATTTCGATAAAAATGAGAGATTTTTTTCAAACATCTGTAATTTCTACAAAAATTTGTTTTCAATTTTCCCCTACGTCACACGATAGCTAATATTACAAAAAATACTTGTAAATTTGAACAAAATCGGTAGAGTGAATCTTGAGATATCGTGTACACCAGTTTAAAAAAATTAGTTTCGTGAAAAACGCATATCTCCGTAACTTTTTAATTTTTTTTATTCGCTATTATTTCAAATTATTCAGAAAACTACTATGTAAATGTGAAAAATAACAATTATTTTATATACTTAATAACTGCGTCCAAAAAAATTTTTATTTTCATACCTATTTTTCCGAGCGTCAAGGTGGTGTAACCCCTTAATGAAACTCTAACTTTGATTTTTGTTAATTCCGATTATTGGAATAAACCCATTGTGAATTGTTTTAATATGAATTTATCTGAGTGATTATTTATTAGAATTAAGAAACATATAGCAAATTTAAGAGAACCACCCCCTCTACAAAACTGCGTTAAGCCTTGCTAGCCGAAGGTAAAATTCCGGTTCACTGGATTTCAGGAATAAGATCTCTCTTTTCTTAAATTATCTTATCTTATCTTAATTGAATGTATTGATCAAGAAAGTCGTAAATCAATTCTTTAATCGGTTGGCCAAGAAAGCCCTAATTAAATTGGTTAAATCTTAGTTGGTTGACCAAAAATGCCCTAACTCATTCTTATCTTTAAATAATTTTTTATTTCGTTTCACTGATCCAAGAAAGATTTGGTGCCCAGGAAAAATATATCTTATAAATCCTGAAATTTAGTGCCGAAGGTATATTATTATTCTCCCTCAACTACCTAAAAATAATAATACTACACCGCAGACACCTGACATTTATACTTATTGTTATCACACTTTATACGTATCACACACAATCTTTTTTTTATAGTCACACTTAGACAATAGATTAAAAATGTAACTTATGGGTAAATAAATTTCATTTTTGTTAATTCTTTTTAAATAATTCGTTGTAGTCAATTTTATTAACTTAATCCTAAAAATAGAACCTGGCTTGACTGAAGCGTCCGCAGGATTAAATAGAGGGGCTTAACCCCAAATAAAACTCGATCATGACATGGCGTTCGAGCAGGGACGCCAAACACGCCGATCAAGATAGGATATTGGAGGATAATTTTTTTCTCCGAGGAAGCTCAAACACATATTTGTCAGCGCCAGATCTAGAGTAGAGCGAAAGAAGCGGTTGCTCTAGGCGCCAGATGGCCGCCGAAAGGCGCAAAGGGCGCCAAAAGGTTCCAAAGGACGCCGAAAGATAATCTCGCTCTACCCTGATCGAAGACTAGATCCGCTGCTGATATTTGTGGTTAAAACTCCCTCAAAATAGTCAACCCTCAAATAAAATTAAAATCCCAACTTGAATTCAGGCTTAGAAACGATCTAAAAGACTTTGAACGTCCTCAAGATGAATCATAAATAAGTTTTCTTGAGAGACTGGATGAAGACTATCGCGAAAAAAGAGCAAATTTTAATCGTTTCCATATGTCCTTAAATTTACCCTGTGAGTCGATCGAGTTGAGGTTTAGAATTCCAACTCGAATTCACGTTTAAAAATGATCTAATAGATTTAGAACAACCTCAGATTGAATCTTAAAAAATTTGTCTTGGAAAACTTATTCTCAAGAGTTTCGCTAAAAACAAGTAAATGCTAATTGTTTGCTTAGTGACAGAAATTGACCCTGTTATTCGATGTCCGGCAATATGGAGTATAGACAGAAGGAGACCAAAGTCCTGTACATGGACTTCACGCAAAATAAGAATATTTTTCTGGAAGTACACGCGCCAGAACTTCCCGTGCGTGGCGCTAGTATGAACACATGAACAAAAATGGCTGCCCCTTTGCAAATGTAATGGGCGGCCATTTTTGTACATGTGTTCATACTAGCGCCACGTACGGGAAGTTCAGGCGTATGTACTTTCCGAAGACTGTAGTTATTTTGCGTTATATTACTTTGGTCTCTTTATGTCTATACTCCATGTCCAGCAAGTTGGCACCGACAACACTAATTTTCAAAAATATGAAAGTTGTTCTTTATTGTGCTAGATTTGTGCCCAATTGTGCAGCAAATAATTTTTCAAAAAAATCAAAATTTGATTCCAAAATTTCCGAAAAAAAATTTTTTTGGCCAAACAACCTCATTTTGTTTTCCAAAAATAAAAAGATTATACTGAGTTTTGCTAACCAAGCACAAAACATCCCTGAGACACTTTTCGCTCAGACTTATATTTTCGAAACTAGATCAACTTCTTTGAACTTGGAATACTTTTGTTTCTAATTTATTAGTATTTATTTAATAATTGCTACCTTTACCGTATATTTTACTTTTTAAATAAACCAGCAGACCAACAGGCGCGCTACGCGCACGATTATTTGTTTACTTTCTTACAAGTTCGAGTCATTAAAAAATTCCTTAAATTTTGCTGTTTCAAATTTAGAGAGTAAGTTGGAATCAATAATGTAACGGACATTTTAGAAACATTTTGTTACATCACTTTTTTTTAGAGGTGTTTCAAAAAGTTTCTAGAAATTTTAATGGATTTTGATCATTTTCAAGTGAGTTTTACGAAGTTCTAAAGATTTTTAGGATTTGAAAAAGATGTTGATGACTCAAGACTCTAGATTAAAATCCTGTTGACTCAGTACAAGAGGTCAAGAGACACCAGATTGCATTTCTGACCTCTCTTTCTCGCAATAGAGATGCATCTTTGACCTAATAGAAAGACTGGAGATACAAGGCAATGCAAAATTCTTTCTACTGTTTCTATGTTCTAGCAATATCATCATGAAGCGTCGTTCAGCACCAATAATGACAAACATGAATGAGAAGGCTACAAGATAAAAGAAAGCTAAATAAGGCGAGCGTAGCTCATGTTCGAGTTGACATCCATGTTGGCTCAAAATAGAAGGGCCTCTCAACAAACTAGTTGAGAGTCAAAGGAATTTCTTTTGCGGCTTAGCCTTGCTTTTTGCAGGGCAGAGCCCATAATTTAAATAAAAAACATTAAGCAACGTAGGTTATATGGAAGTTTAGGTGTTACGTACGGAAATGTTACACAAATTTTTAAATCTCATATCGGGTTGTGAGGAATAGCGTTAGTATAAGAAAAGAAATAGATAGAGAAAATGAATAAAGAGAGATGATGAGATGATGGGCGGAGAAAGTATGACGTATGTATGAATGAAAATTATAGGAAAGGGAAAAAGGGATCGATGGTAAGCGAACGATTGATAGCGAGTCTTTTGTGTTAATTATCTCGCACGAGTAACACGTCTTTTGTATATTAGTCAATATAACTGTGTGAAGGAGAGTTTCTAGTTTTAAACCACAATCTGTCAACGACGAACCGATTAACAGAGGTATGGATTTAATTCGATAATTTAAAGGACAATTGTTTAATATATTATATGAATTCGAAATAAGTGTGTAAATGGAAATGTGAAATATGTTTTATAGAGTGGTTTTCTCGATGATCTTCTCTTGATGACCCTTTCTCGATGATCCTTTCTCGATGATCTTCTCTTGAATATCCTTGCTCGATGTTCTGATGTCTATGCTTTTTCTACGATATTTATACTGTGATGAATTCGATTTGGATGTGAGGAGTTGATGATGAGGGAAGCAGTCGATGATGGAAATTGGTGACGATTGTCTTTGAACGCATGACTAATTGACGAGCCGTCCAGATCTTTTGACGTCGTCGTCGTAATCCGCTTCTTTGTTTCACATCCGCTACATATTGATGACCTGAAAGGGGATCATCCATTCCGGCCTCTTGTTTGATTCGTGATATCATCATTGGTATCGTTATATATATGTTTATGTGAATTTAACTTGATTTTATGAATGTGATCTTTGTGTGCGAGATAGTTATGGTTTATCTGTCGCTATTTATATATTTTAGTTAATTCTGGAACTTGATCTCAATTTTGTGAGTTTATAATATGCTTTTTCTGATTTTGGTGTAGAATTTGATTAGCTGTTACACATTCTAGCCTGTGATTTATTCACCTGACGTTATCTTAAATAAATTGATTATATCTTTCTTAACTTAAATAGCAAATCTCTCGTGTCGAATCCTTTATTTATTTACTTGCTAGTTTTAGGTTTGATAATAAATTCGAATATTTAAAAGAATTTATCACAGGGTATTAATTTTACTAGAATTTAAATATTTTGTATGTTTATTTTTATATGAGATCGTACTCCTTACTCTCGGACTGAGAGTTGTTGCCCTTATCCATTTCGGTTATGTTGACAAATTTTCCTTCCGGGGAATTAAGGAATTGGTGAATTGGTGAATTCAGACAATTAAGAATATTTAAAGAAGAAAGAAAACGTTTATTTAAAATTATTAATAAGTTGGTTCGATAAGACCTGACTGTAAGTGAATTTGGAGAGCTTATCTCCGCTTGAAAATTCGACTCATTCTGAGTCTGGTGACTTTGAATTTCGGCTGACAGAGTTGCAGGTGAGTTAAGAGAAATTGAAGTTGAGGTTGAATTTGAAGTTGTGTTGAGGTTTGTTGAAGTTGAATTGGAGCAAGGGCTCCTTGACGAATCCGTTGAGTTGATTGAATTGAGGTGAGTTGATTTTGAGAGGAGTTTCCTTGATGAAGAGTTGAAGGCCTTTCTAGGATAGAAAGGAGCAGCATCGACCCTCAGTCTGCACTCCTTTGTTAGTTTCCCTGACAGTAGTCAGAGTCACAGATCGATCTGACCTGGTCACGTTTGCCACATGTGTGATAAAATTTTATCCAAGTGACAAGTCCTCCAACCATGATCCTTGCCCTTGCAGTTAAAACAAGGCTGTTCTGCTTTGGGTGTTTTCCTTACCCTTGGTCGACGGTTGTTCGACGTTGACTGTTGAGGATATTCGGCTGACTGCCTTTGATTAATTGGTCTCCGATTGTCTCTACTTGAATTTGAATTTGAATTGGCGAATTTATTCGCCTGTTTCGGTTTGCTTTCTGCAGGGCATCGTTGGTCCGTTTTCTTGACCAAGGTAGTCACCAACAAAGTTAGTTGTTATAGTGATTTCACCACAATGAGGTGTAAGTCGGTTTGGTTATCCCAACTCTGTTTTAAGTTCAATGAGTTGAGGATTTATTCCTCTTTACATACGCTAACTCAGGAAATAGTGATTCTTCTGGCTTTGGCGGAATTCTAATCTTGCCTTCCGGAACTGCAGTGCGTTCCACCTCTTTAGCCAAAATCATCAGACTATTATAGTCTGAGAATTCGAATCTTCGAATTGCTCGACGGAATTCGAGTCTCATATTCCGATAGACTCTATCCATCTGTTCCGCTAAAGTCACTGGACTTTGATATTTCTGGAATAGTCCTTGAATACAGACCAGGAAATCCGAGATCGGTTCGTCCTGTCCTTGGACTCGAGCAGCTACTTCTTCTTCGAGACGCCACTAGTAGCTAGTGTCACCATACATGGCTGATAGGGATTTTTTAAAATCCGGACAGGTTGACCAGCTGCCGGCATTCTGTCGGAATCATTGAAGAGCCAGTCCATTCAATATGAAGGGAACTGCTAATAGCAATTCATCATCAGTTAATCCGAAAACCGAACGTCCTTCCTCCAATCTGGCCAAGAAACTTTCAACGCTCATGTTATTTCCTGTGAACGGAATTCCCCACATTCGAATAACTGAGTCAAGTGTCCTCACTTGACCTCTATTCATCTGGAGTATATAACCAGTACCAGGGTACGTTAGTGGTACAATTCCTTCAGTCGCATAATGCGACGTTGGGTGTTTATGTGTGAAGGCACCACCTTCCAGAATGGGATCTCCCATTTTGTTGTTTCTAGTTATTGGAACAGAGCTGAAATAATTAATTCGTTGATTCGGTGGACTCTCTGTCGTAAATCGTCCCGTGAGTGATGATTTTGATGCCCAAGCGACAGTTGGAGAGAAAAATGTTCTCTCCTCTTCTGGTGTAAGAGTTGAAAATCTTTTAGTCGCTTGTTGACCGATTAAAGGCGTGACCTTGGGCGAACTACTGTAAGGATAAGTGAGATTAGCATCTTTATTTAATTGAGACTGTTGATTGGAGCTGGTATTGAAACCCAATGACTGTGCCAGTTGAATGTTTTGTGGGCGAGTGCGCTGTGGAGAATATATACTATCAATTTGAGTTGTTTGGACACTACGCGTATAACTTCCAACAGAGTTATAATTTAGAGAATTCGGCATAGAAAAAGTGACCAAGTTTCTACAGATAGTAACCGAACTGGTAGTGGTTACCGGTTCGCTACGATATGAAAGGTTATCCGGTTGTACCAGATTATGCTTAGATGCCTCTTTAATTAAGGATTTTGTGGCTGAGAGGACGTTCTTATAAATGTCCATAAAGCCTGTACTACTCGCTAAACTTGTCTCGACTACTTGAACGACGGTATCTGTCAACCTCCTAACTTCACATGATTACTAAGGGTAATTTACGTAAATTCTGGAAAAATATGAAGGTAATGTAAAATCACACGCAGGTCGGAAAATTTCCAGTTGGTCTTTTAGGATGAATAGAATTTTACCATTTTAGTGTAAAATTGCCGAAGCCTAGAAATACTGCACATGCGCATTAGAAAGTGCGGGTATTTTAAATGACATTATTTTCTTCAAATATATTAAAGAATAATTAAACGAAACTATACTTTTAATTAAATTGCACAAAGTGCACCGTACAAACAAACTTACAAACGCGGAATCACGTTTTTAAAGCTATCATGAGCATTTTGTCATTTAAAATATTATGATATTAGGAATCATTTCTTTAAAGAATAAGGGATCCAAACGCAATACGGAGTGACAAAATTTTCTTATAAACATACAAAAAGTAAATTACTTGATTAAAATTAAGAACTGAATTTTAGAAACTAAATAATTTTCGATACTCGTAATCTTGTACAATAGTAGAACATACCAGATTCACATTATTGAAGCGGATTCAATATGCACGCTTCTTGCTTTCGTCATACTCCGCATGTGGCCATTTCGAATAACGTTCAACACCTAAATGAAATTACACTCTGTGTACTTTTTTCACCGATAGTGAGATTTTTACCAGCGGATAGTGATTTTACACTTTTCTTTCATTTACATTCTAGTATAAAATTCGCCTAGGAATCATTGGTATCTTTATGTCATATGATTCCTAGTCGAATTTTACATTTTTCGTGCGTTATTCCTGAAATTGTGCAAAATTATTTTATAAATCAACAGAAATTTACAAGAAAGTCGTAACTTGCAGTGATTTACAAGGGAAAATAGTTACAAGCGGAATGTAAATTTACAACGGATTTTTTACAGTATTGTTCGAGGTTTTTCCAATGCGCAGAAGTGTCGTCAGATTCGCTATTTGAATCGTTATCCTGACTGGTAACCAACTCGGATAATTCACGTCTACCTATAAAACTTTTGGTCACGCGATCGCGAATAACATCAAGAGGACCCGTCGAATCCAGGTCCATTACCGCCAAAAAATTTCTGATGCTTTTCTCATCCCAAGTATCAGAGCTAGCAGTCAAATCTAATTTTTCAATTGCATGGGCCATTTTTACAACAAAAAGAATAAATTAATTCACGATAAAATATAATATTGGTCCAATGGACCGAAAAAGTCAAGTCAGCTTCCGAAATTCTAAAAATAGAAATTTTGAAGATAAAATTCTAAAAATAGAATTTTTATCTCAATTAGGATTTTAGTTTTAAAAGTGATGCCATGTCAACGCCAGGTTTGAGCCATGTCAAAACCATGTCCAAGTCCTGCTTGAGCTAAGTTTAAACCAAAATTCCAAAAATAGAAATTGTTAAGATGAAAATCTAAAAATAGAATTTTCGTCTCAATCAACTTTTTAGTTTAATACATTCAATTTTTCATTTATAGGAATACCCGAAATATGGGACCAATAAAATATGGGACTAATTTAAAAATATGGGAAAATATGGGCCCAAACAATATAATCTGGTAGAATACGATTCAATAAAATAGAATACAATTCAATCGGATAGAATACGATAGAAATTCAAACAATAGAGTTTGGAAAATATGGGTCCAAATTCAAAATTATGGGTCCGTTAAATATGGGACACATAAATTATTTAAATTCGCTCTTCAATTATCATTAAATTTAACGTTGCTCGAATCACTATTATGATTCAGAGATTAAATGATTTTAATCTCCGAGTTATTTTTAGATTTACTTGTAAATTATAAATCCTGAGTTTATAGTCACTCGTAATCTCAAGATGACTCACTCGACAATTATGTGAAATTTATTTATAGAACAGGATGCTCAGTGAATTTCCAAGCCCTATAGGCGGGTGCCATTTTTATAACCTTTATTTTAGATTATAATTGTGAAATCTTGAAATTATTAACTTAAACGATTTTTAATTTGAATATGCCATTTGAGCGCCAGCTTGTTTTTCTCAAAACAAGCAAAAGTAATATTAAAACGAATTGAATCTACGTTATATAAACCCTAGGCTAGCGCAGTACCGCGGAGAGGGCGGAGAAAGGGAATATTCACTGAGAACCATTGCATTTACAAAGAACTAACAAATTAAATTTATTAAATAAAAGAAGTAATTATTGCGTCACTGAAATATTCAATTATAGCGATTGGAGCAATGTAATAAAGAGATTGACGAACCACTGCTCGTCAATGTACAGCGATGCTCAAAAAGAGACACGATTTATTAACTGAATTAATCACAAGGAAGAGAGAGAAAAGAAGTCGTTACCTGTGCTTACGAGGGCGTGGCAAAGCACACGCCTTCCACGAACTTGTCCCCTGGTCAAGTTCGGTATTTCAGAGATAACCAAAAATCCAAATACAAATATAACTGGCAACAAGCCGAATCCAACAATAATCAATCTCAACTGAGTGGTTTCCTCACCACACCCGGGGTAATCTCAAATACATGTAATGTAGCACCAACGAATGAAAACTCAACACGACTCAAAATACGTGTTGCACAAAACGACCTCGAGCACAGAGTGAACGAACTAACCTCTCTCTTCCTGTCTTGTGTCGTGCACGGAAACAGGCAGCGCCACGAAACTATTGTGAAACTGAATAATTTAGCCTAATTGGTAATTTAATAATTCGTCGACAACCGGTAATTCGTCGACGGTCGGTCCGAGCGGTCATGATGCTCTAGGCCCAGAAATGGCGCTGCAGGTGTTAAGTTTCAGTCAACCAGCTGGTCCTAGAATGAGCGGCTGATTTGTGAACTGTCATCCTCCTGGTCGTTAGCGTGCACGGGAATCTCATCCATGCACTCGGACCAGGATCCTCTTTGGGCTTTACGATGCGGAATGGACGTCAGTGTGAAAATGTATGTGTGTGTGACTGTGACTCTGAGCCCCCAATGGCTCAGAGTTGATATGAAACAAAAAGTGTAACAAAGTGTAAGTAATCCCAGATAACAATCGTGCGACGCACGCTTCAACCACGCGTGCGAGTCGCACGATGCGACCCTTATCGCACGCAAATGGCAAGCACATTTCGCGACAAAGTGATTGGTAAATGCGTGCGTGCACAATGAGGCTCATTCAGCCATCACCAATATCTCGTCGTAATCTTTGCTGAATAAAAATATAAACAATATGTCATAATATTTTTTATTAAGCAAATTCGATTCAGTTGAATCAAATTAATATCTCATATCAAATTATTTTATATATTTATCTTATTTGAAATGATACGAGCCCGAATAATAATGTACGTGTTCTATATAATTGTACATGCGCAGTAATCACATCACACGTGGTTAACCGACGGACATCCTTGCCCGCGCAAGTTGCAATTAGTGAGGTTATGTGCGTACCTATGTCAGCTGTTATTGTTGTGGCGTTCGCTAGTGCTTTTCCAGAAGATTTTTTAAACCAACGAACTCGCATGATATATATATTTTATATATAATTGAATGTTTGTGTGCCACGAATTGTGTTAAAAAAACTGGTAAGTAAACAATAAAATATATAAATACGTGTATTTTCTTTTAAATAACAGAAAATTATGAAAAGTTAGGTTAGGTACATGCAAATTAGCATTATGGGTTTTCAAACTTTTTGCTTTTCTTTATCTTATCATTAATTAATTATTTGGTATGCATACAGCGTAAAGTACTTATAATTGTTACGGGAAACATATTGAAGGGGATACTTTAAAAATATCGAAAATATATAGCTGCCCTTAAACTTTCAATTTTGGACAGTTCTCAGA
>UCOH01006887.1:0-36819 GCA_900474275.1 Synergus japonicus
TCCGTAAGCATTACTGACAAATATATGTAACGATTACTGACAAACACCTGTAAATGTTACAGAATAGTATCTAACGATTTCCCGAGTCAAAAAAATTATTAATTAAGAAAATATTGTTTATTCGCATTTATATTATAGATATTCTTATAAGTAATCGTTATTTGCAGATTTAAACGCTTATATAACAAATAAAATTTCGCACGCGACGCTGGGGGGGGAATCGAACGCACGACCTACGGGATGCGAGTCCAGTTGCCTAACCATTACCCTAAGCTTTCGAGATGGTGATCCCACATTTTTTCCAGGGCATACTCAATCCGAGCACATGGGGGGAGGGTATACTATGCACAACTGACAGAGTCTGTAACCTTTACAGGTTTTTTATGTAAGACTTACAAAATATCAATACCATCAAATGCATGTTTAATCAACTTATACAATCTGTAAATACTACAGATATTTCTTGTTATGTTTACAGAGGATGCTTACAGAAATTTTAAGTAAACCGTACATGTCGGGAAGTAATATTAACTCAAAAAATCTGTCATTTCTATCTAATCTTCTGTAACGAAAACATAAATTCTTTAACATAGAATCTCCAGTAAATTTAGAGGATACTTTTTTCTCCGTGTAGGTCCAAGTTGGGCAATCGAGATATCTCGATAACTAAGCATCGCACATGAAAACATTAAATAGTGAAAAGGTGGGGTCGTGGAAGGGGAACACGTTACGCATGCGTCAATTGCCACACCGCGATCTAGTTAGTTATGAGAACGCTTTGTCTTTTTTTGCTCCAAAATGAAAAAAATTTGTTCTTCGCTATTTTTCGTCTAGAATCGTAAAGAAAGATTTGTTTATAATTACGTAAGCCTTAAAATTTTACTTATTTATTAACCTTTCGATTCTTAATAGTATTCTTAATATTCTCTAACTTTTGTTTCGATAAGTCAGGTCGGGGCTAGTTGCTCAACTAGCTCCATACCCTTGCTTAACTTACCCCACCTATGAGGCAGGTTGAGCAACTTGAAAAATTTTTACATTTACATAAATAACTTCTAAACCTGACATGAAATGGATTTTTTCTGAGGGTGTTTAGAAAGGGATAAATTACGAATTCAACGGTATATGATTTAACTGAATTTGATGCGCCGTTTGAAAGTTATGGCAGGTAAAGTGAAAAATTACTCAACTAGCCCCAGGTAGTATATAAGGAATCTTCAAACTTCTTCTATCAGCGTGATTTACTTGCGATGCGTGTGTTATGTTTATAGGTGCGTAATATGTATATAAGTAAAGGTTGAAGTTAGTATAGTTATATCTCTGCGAATGTACGTTATAATGTGTACATTTATATGTGTGTTATAATTGTGCAGTGTGAATTGACGGAGATTCACGACGGGTTACGAATTTATCCTTTCTTTTTTCGTCCATATATTATTCTTTTCGAGTGAGTCATAATTTTTAGTATAGACTTTAGCAAATTTCAGAATCCTGTATATTACTTTCTGATATAAATACACGATTTCCCTAAATCGTAAAAGATTATACTAAATTGTAATATCGATTTTAATGTATTCTGTTACTAAATTTCTTTCAGTGTGGAAAAATTGCCTATATTCCGACTGCTTCCTATTCAGTTTAATCCGCTCCTTTTTACCGGGTAAGGTGTGGTCCCACAACGCTTCCTAAGCTTTGCGTACCGTTCGTACGTTCGTCCATAAATAAATGTTTAAAATAAAATCCGAGAGGTTCATCGATTAGAGAATTTAATTGCCTTTAAAATGGTTTTTTTTACATTTTTTTATGTTGAAAACTCATTGAACAATCGTGTCCGCAAGTTCGCAAAATCTGAAAAATAACTTTTTGAGTACAACGCGATTGAAGTTGGCGGAATGTTGACGTGTGAAACCGCGCGCTCTTAAGGGTTTTTGCGAAAATAGCTCCAGAAGCTAAACCGTTTCGAATTTCATTCTAAAATTTTAAATGTTGTACTTTCGATTTATGCAATAAAAAAATCGATTTTTCAATCGATTTATATGAGGATACCCCCTTAAGGGCATGTATTACTTACCCGATCCCTCCCTTACCGACATTTTTTTCTCTGTAACGCTACGTCTATATTGATTGAGATACCACATTGAAAATTTCTATAATTGAAGCTAAAGCCTTAAGGGACGTTTGTCTGGACCTAAATATTGACATTTAAAAAATAAATTTTTTTTTATTTTTACAAAAATTTAAGACCAGACAAACATACATTAGCATATTGACTTTAATTTTATAAATTTTCAATTTGATATCTTTATAAATGTAGACGTAGCGTTACAGAGAAAAAAATGTCGGTAAGGTAGGGATCGGGTAAATAATACATGCCCTTAATACCTACAAATCCCTACACCCCCCCCCCCTCCAACTGACCTTTCATTCTGATATTCGTCCTTCCGCATTCTCACTCTTAAGACTCAGGGAGAAATAATGATCAGCTGGAGCAGTTTAGTAAGAATAAATATCTACACAGAGAGAAAAATCAGCGTTTAAAACGACGGAACGGCATCGTAGTCCAAAACGACGATTCATCGTCGTTTCATCTTACGAATTGCTTCGTGGTTTGAAGCCACGACTCTCGTCGTTTGAAACTACGAAACTCTTGCATGAATGTTGCTAAATGTAACATGCGCTGCGCAAGTGTTTCGACATGGTCGGGGCTTATTTTTGGTTGCAGCTCGATCTTTGTTTCAAGTCACGATTCACGTCGTTTCAAACGACGAAACTCGTGGTTTCTCTCCGTGTACCTCTATATCACAAAAACATCTCGCCGCCACCGCCGTTGTGTCAGGAATCCGTGGTTAGGTTAGATTAGGTTCGGTTTAGGGTTAGGTTAGGTTAGGTAAGAATTCATCCTCTCATACGTTCACGTGACTCCTTCGATCACGTGACCACAATGACGATACGCTCTTCTTGACCCCTATCGATCAAGGGACTCCATAACGATACGCCCTTCTGAAAAAGATCTTAAAGATATGAAAAGATCAGGTAATTGGTCTTTAGCCAATTTCAATGAAATTTAAATTATTTCATTTATTAAGTCGATAATGAAAAAATTATTATGATTAAATAGTACCCATTACGACTATAATTTAAAATTTAATGAAATTGTTTCGAAGATGCACTAAGTGGAAGTAATCAATATTGCATCTCAAAAATCTGTTAAAAAAAGTGTATTAAACTGTTCATATATATATATATTCTTACGAAAAAATATTTTTAACAAAATTTGGAGTTCAACTCCAAGTTAAAATTTCAGTATTTTAATCAATTATTAATATACACCCATCTCGCGATCGACGGCACTTTTCACGCTTGGTTGATTCTACGCCCCCCCCCCTGAGCGTCCCTTGAGAGCCTACACTGAAGTGCCGGCGCTCGAAATGACCTTGAAGTCAGCGCCGCACTGCGTAGTAGACGTAGTATAGGAAGTAGCGAATCTTAAAGTTTACATATATCGGTCCTGAGTGGTGACGTCAGATCGAGTGCTCGATCGAGCTATTATAATTTTGGCCGATCGACGGCACACAAGACTCGAGCGGTGCCGTCGATTGCGGATGAGTGTACTTACAAATATACTTATTTTCAAGTACATGTATTAACTAATTAATACATTTGGTTTCCAGTCTGAGATACTATATTGGTTACTTCCAGATTGTGCATCTCGGAATCAATTTCATTGAATTTTAAATTATAGTAGTAATGAGTACCAATCCACTCATAAATATAATGAAAATAAAAGATTTAATTAAATAAAGTATGTAGATAAGTATATTAAAATATAAAATACACATTCAATGAAGTTGGCAAAAAATCAATAAAAAATAATTAATTCTATGCTTTATTTAATTAATATTATAATTACTTAATTAAATAAATTATTGATTAAAACATAGAATTAAAAAAGAAGAATTCTATGGGGGTCGAACATTAGTCGAAGCAGGGGGTAGGCGCGCGAAGCGCGCAGGGGGGCGTGGCCCCTCTTGACTTTTAATAAGATTTTTCTAATTAATAAATATATCTTTTTAATAAATACTCAAGCCAAATTGAGTTGAAAAATAGAAGTTGCATTTATTTCTTAATTCCAAACGTCGAAAGACATTGCAAAATTGGAATGTGGCAAGTAACTCTACTGAATCATCAAATTCCTACTCGGTGCACAGTGAACGAAGAGAATCATTATTTTTGCAATACTGCAAAATCAAAAGTATTAGAAACTGATCATGAGTTCTTTGTCCTTGGCTTCATAAATCATGCCATGTCTCCTCCAATCAAAAATTCCTGACGTTTCAAAAATATCCCACAAAATTCATCGATAAACCACTTAGAACAGACATTATAAAATCAAAGTAGTTAAGTTGCTCTTGGCAGACTGATGAGCTTCATAATTCTTCGAGAAAAGAAGTCTCCCATGTAATCTTTTTTATTCGGACAGAATTCGGCACCCGTCCTGAGAAGTAACTTCGGTACCTTTTTGAGTAAACTCGGCGGTTTTATTTCAGAGACTGTTCGGAATAAGGGAACAGTGTGAAATAACCAAAAAATTATTTTCCAACGAATTTACGCACTTAAAGGGAATTGTGCGAAGGACATAAATTTTCAAAACTTAATCCCGTTGGTCGAAGTGTTTGTGATCGGTAAACTCTTCTGAGCCGACCCCTTGGCTAGTTGGGTTTTCCCTGACCAGAAAAACTTCTGTTGGAACGGAACCTGGAAAAACGAGTGAGTTAACCCACGGATCGCGTTGAAGAGCCCTCCTCGGTACGAACCACTAAGTTCCGAAGACACGCTTTAATGGCGTGTCTTTATAAAATAAATCCGAAAGTGAAGTGCGACGCCAAAACTTTTGTAATTTTTCGTGTTAAAATGCAATAAAGTAACCTGGGGTCGGCCTACGTCGTGTTCACGGAAACCTAGGTCCTACAAGAGTCAACCTCAGGAACCGAGTATCAGAAAGAGTCCCTGCGTTGAACACATATAGCCGAATGGGAGTGAAAGAAAGTCAAAGAAAGTGGTGAATCACCAATCTTCACGGAAAATTTAAAGAACATTTTGTTTCGAATATTCCGCATGATTCTGTTACGACCCGAGCGGAGGGTAATTGTTATGTTAAAATAGGCTAAGGGAGGATGAGTTTGCTGATTATGTCAGGATGGTAAGGCCTGACTTTATTTTTATTGTGGGTACGTTGTCACTAACAATCCTATGGGGATTGTGTCATTCAAATAAGCATACAGATTTCAATGAAATATAATTTATTAAGATAGCAGTTTTAAATGGATACAGATTTGTAAAAACTTACATTACTTCTTGGTTGAGAAGGCAAAAGAAGAATTAAGGGTTGTCGCTTGCGTCTCTATCAATCGGAGGACAACGGCAAGATCCTCACGCAGAGTGAAGTTGTTAGAGTAAGGGTTAACACTTAATGTCACTCCACATACTAATTGAGCGATACACGAACCTAAAGCAGAGATCGAATCCACTCGTGAGTTCTTTCCCGAATGTTAACACAGCGGAACTTTACCCGGGTTAGACTCTACGACGACCGTACTAGCGTTTAGTCCAAGGGACTTTGTTCAAGTTAAGTAAAAACCGGAAATTATTATATATTATTAATAATAAATAATTATTATATATTATTATAAGTTTATTATCTCGTGTCGGTCATGCTTTCTTTTGTTATCATCATCACATTACTTGTGGTCAGTCGAGCACGTTTAATTAACATACACTTCTTTATCGACTGTAGTTATTATAATGTTCATTATCATTAGTCGAAAGTTAACATTTGTGAGTAAACATACTCTATTTCTACATATATGCATTACATTGAAATTTTTATAAAATTGGGATGTAACAGATTCCTTACGGAACTGACTTATAATTTGTTCTGAAACATATAAACATATGGGCCCAGAAAATCTAATATAAATATGATGATCTAGTTCGGATTTATATCTCAAAACTAATCAGAACTTGAATTTTTAAAAAGTTGCGTTGGAATTTTATGAAAGATTCTAGGAAGGGAATTTTGGATTACATTGCCCTCATTTCTTTTGGTAATAAACCAACTAGAGAATTCTTGTAAAATTCTAGCAATATATTGCGAAGCATGGGAGAATTTTAATACACAGAGAGAAAAATCAGCTTTTGAAACTGTTAGGAATAGCAATTCGCGCTCTTTTCAAAATGTAGATGTCACCACATATTGGACTAGTTCCACTTTATAACTTTGCTTCTAATCTAGATGTTTTGATTCTATTCTGTCTATATAAATCTTGTGTTGTAAAAAAACTAAATATATTGGCTGATTGTGACTAATTGGTGTTTGAATTACTTCTGCACATTCCACGGATCCTGTTTATCTATTAACAGGTTATGGGCCCAGGTCCGCAAAGTGCAAGAATAAGTATTTAACCAAAAAATCGTGGAAGCGTGTACACGAAGCATTTTGAGACTTTTGCTTAGTGTTTGATTTTACAAAAATACGAACAGCAACATCTTTATAAGTGTCACGCGACTCAAGCCAGTGTAGTGCCCTTAATGTTTTACGGTCTGTGCGATCTTATTTAACCATATAATTGAAACGAACGCGCACGGACGGACATAACCTCACTCACAGTGACCAAAAAAAAGGCACGCTCAAAATAACATAAAATTTTCAAGTGAACGCGCACGAATGATTCAGACAATATTGCAGTGAAATCTAGTGACGCGAATAAATAAAAATTTGTTTATTATGGCAAATACAAATGTAGTGAATTCTACGCGACTCGAAACTCTCTCAAAGGACAATTATGATACCTGGCGGATCCAAGTTGAGGCCCTACTGATAAAAAATGACATGTGGGAATATATCACCGGTGAGAAGGTAAAACCCGAAGTTATCGAGGGCGACGCCGCATCCATTGCAGCTCAAAGGACGTGGATCACCCAGGATCGCAAGGCTAAATCGGATCTTATTTTATCCATTCACCCTTCGGAACTTAAACAAATTCGCGGCTGCGAAACATCTAAAGAGGTATGGGATAAATTAGAAACCATTTATATGTCACAGGGTCCTAGGCGTAAGGCAACATTGTTAAGACAACTTACACAGCGAAAAATGCAGGATGGTGAAGACGTTAGACAACATCTCACCAAGTTCTATGATGTTGTTGATAAACTTCAGGATATGAAGGTCGAAATCAACGGCGATCTACTCACCATCATGCTTCTGAATTCTCTACCAAGCAGTTTCGAGAATTTTCGCTGCGCAATCGAATCTCGTGACAATTTGCCAGATACCGATGCCTTAAAGGTAAAAATTATAGAAGAGTATGATGCAAGGAATCAAAAACTGATGGAGACCGATTCCGGTGCTATGTTTGTGAAAGGTCATCACCCAAGGACAAATGCTCCGAAAGGAAACTATAATAATAGACATCAGGATAACGGGAAACCTTCAGAATCCCGTGTAAACTACAACTGCAGTTTTTGCAAGAAAAAGGGTCACAAAGCTGCAAACTGCTTCAAGAAAAAGAATTTGGAAAAGGAAAAGGCTAATATTGTCGAGGAAGCCTACTTTATAAATTCAGAATCCGAGAAGTCAGCGAAAACATCAGATGGCAGCGAAAACACCAACAAGTGGTGCATTGACAGCGGGTGTACGTCTCATCTTTGCAATAATGCAAATTCGTTCACGAAATTACAACAGACCCAAAGTGGACTAAAATTAGCCAGCAGCGCAGTCACAGAGGTTAAAGCGAAAGGCGACGTCAGGATAATCACTTCGAACGGTAAACAGAGTAAATCTATTGTACTTGAAAATACCCTTTTTGTTCCTGACTTAAGGACTAATCTCATATCAGTTGCCAAAATCGTCGACAAAAAACGCGAAGTTTTATTTACAGCGAATCGAGCAATTGTTAGCGATCTCGAAGGGAATATAAAAATGATAGCTGATCGTGAAGGTGACTTATACTACCTTCGCAAGCATTCTGAATCAGCTTGTGCAGCTTTAACCAGCAAATCTTCTAGTGCAGTAGTATGGCATCAGCGATTAGGCCATCTTAACTCTCAGGATATGATCTCCATGCTGAAGAATAAAAATGTTTTAGGTTTGGACTTCAAGGAACTGGCTGATCTACGCTCATGTAGAACGTGTGTCGCTGGAAAGCTCGCAAGCACTCCATTCCCGAAACGAATCGAAAGATCATCCACAATTCTCGGAATAATACACTGTGATCTCTGTGGTCCAATGAGAACACATTCAAAAGGAGGAGCTCGCTACTTACTGACCTTTACAGATGACAAAAGTCGTTGGTGTGAAGTTTACTTCCTTTCACACAAGTCAGATGTAGTATCAAAATTCGTTGAATATAAAAACTTCGTTGAGACACAGACTGGTCACAAAATAAAAGCGCTGGAATCCGACGTCGATTGACAACAGCTTACACACCTCAACAAAATGGCGTGGCTGAACGCAAAAATCGCACGCTAGTCGAGTCAGCTCGATGTATGTTGATCCAGTCAGATCTTCCCCCATCATTTTGGGCTGAGGCAATTGCCACCGCAAACCATATAAGGAATAGGTGCATCACGAAGAGCCTAAATGGGGGAACCCCCTATGAACAGTGGACTGGAAAAGTCCCCGACGTTAGGCATCTCAGGACATTTGGATGTAAGGTCGAAATCCTTGATAAAACTCCAAACAAAGACAAACTAGGACCAAAAACTCTGGAAGGAATTTTTGTCGGCTACTCCAATACCTCTAAAGCGTATCGCATCTGGATTCCTTCTGAAAACAAAATAAAAATTTCAAGAGATGTATTCTACGACGAATTCGAAAAAGAGGACCAGTATGAAGACATCGTTTGCAAGGAGACGAAAAATGGCCGATATAAATTCTCTGAAGATTGCGAAAATGCACCGAGTGTCAAAGAAACTGAAATTGGTCCAAACAACCAAATTCCTGAAGAAGCTGTAATTCAGGAACCCGCATTGGAACCTGCTCGTGAAAATGAAGTCATCGAGGACGAAAATCCAGAGGCAGGACCTCCAACAAGACGCGGACCTGGAAGACCAAAGAAAATTTACTCCGGAAGGCCTGGCAGACCTAAAAAGGAATACCCAATGGTTATAGACAATCAAGTCGAAAATATCAGCATTAACGAAGAAGCCCAGAATAACGAGGATCTTCAAATCGCCGAGAATATTCCCGTCGAGGAGGACAATGAAAGAGAAGTGGAGCAACAAAGCGACGAAGAAAACATGGAATGGCATGATGCCGAATTCGCAATGAACGCATCGGAGATTCCATTTTCTGAAGCCATTGATGGTCCAGACGGTGTTCGATGGAAGGATGCCATCTATTCCGAGATAAAGTCTCTCATCGCAAACGACACTTGGAAAATCGTTGATAAACCTACTCAAGGAAAAATCATTGGATCCAGAACTGTTCTACGAAACAAATACACAGCGGACGGATACCTAGAACGAAGAAAAGCAAGGGTAGTCGCACAAGGATTTACACAACGCCCCGGTATAGACTTCCATGACACCTTCGCGCCAGTTGCGCGACTCAGTTCCCTCAGGCTTTTGATGGGACTAGCTGCGAAGTTTGATTTAGACGTATCGCAGCTTGACGTCACAACTGCCTATCTTAACGGAAAAATAGATACCGAAATTTACATGCAAAAACCTGTACTTTTGAAGGAAATGCTAGAGAGGATCGTTCGAGAAGAAAAGGACGTCCAACTTTTGAAGAAGGCGGAAACAATGCTGGAGGATCTTCAAGGAGAAACCAGCAAGGTCTGTAAATTGAAAAGGGCCATATACGGTTTACGCCAAGCGGGCCGCCAATGGCACGCTGAACTTGATAAAGTTCTCAAAGACATTGGACTCACCGCAACGAACGCTGATCCATGTGTGTACGTCGACATAAACGGATACACCTTTTTATTAGTTTACGTCGACGATATTCTCATTATCTCGGATAATAAATCGAGGGAGAGACAAATCAAATCCAAATTGTCTCAAGCATTCACCATTAAGGATCTTGGAGTAGCCAAATATTGTTTGGGAATCGAGATTCAACAACGTAGAGAGACATTGTGCCTTTCACAGTCGGGTTACATCCGAGACATTCTTCAAAAATTTGGAATGTTGGAAAGCAAACCCATCAGCACTCCACTCGCTTTGGGGAGCAAACTATCGGTCGATGCTGAGGAGGACGAGGACAGCAACACGACGTATCCATTCAGGGAACTCATTGGAGCCCTTATGTACCTCGCCATCGGGACTCGTCCTGACATTGCTCACGCCGTTAGTGCGTTAAGCCAATTTAATGGCTGTTACAAAAGGACTCACTGGATTGCGGCTAAACGAGTCTTGAGATATTTGAAGGGCACCATCGACCTTAGACTCGTCTACAGGAAAAATGACATAAACCTCAAAGCTTATATCGATGCTGACTGGGGAAATTGCACGATTGACAGGAGATCCTATACCGGTGCAGCTTTCATCTTTTCAGAAGCTGCCATCTCTTGGGAGTCTCGAAAGCAGCGAACAGTTGCTCTGTCTTCTACTGAGGCTGAATATATGGGCCTTACAGACGCAGCCAAGGAGGCCATTCATCTCATCGGATTTCTGAAGGAATTGGGATTTCCAGAACTTGCCAACGCAGAGATTTTCAACGACAACCAAGGCGCTGGAAAACTGGCTTCAAACCCAATCTTTCATTCAAGGTCTAAGCATATCGACATCAAACACCACTTTATCCGTGAGGTGTTAAATAGTCGACCAATCATGTTAACACATATGCCAACAGAGAAGATGATCGCAGACGTTCTCACAAAACCATTACCAGGCCCCAAGCACCTTTTCTGTACAAGAGGACTCGGTCTTATTCCTATCAAATATTCACAGAGCCCAAATTGAGGGAGAGTGTTAGGAATAGCAATTCGCGCTCTTTTCAAAATGTAGATGTCACCACATATTGGACTAGTTCCACTTTATAACTTTGCTTCTAATCTAGATGTTTTGATTCTATTCTGTCTATATAAATCTTGTGTTGTAAAAAAACTAAATATATTGGCTGATTGTGACTAATTGGTGTTTGAATTACTTCTGCACATTCCACGGATCCTGTTTATCTATTAACAGAAACGACGCTTATTCGTCGTTTGAACCAACGAGTTTTGATCGTCGTTTGAAACGACGTGGATCGTGGCTTGAAACGAAGATCGAGCTGCAACCAAAAATAAGCCCCGCCCATATCGAAACGCTTGCGTAGCGCGTGTTACATTCAAGAGTTTCATAGTTTCAAACGACGAAAATCGTGGCTTCAAATGACAAAGCGATTCGTAGGATGAAACGACGATGAATCGTCGTTTGAAGCTACGATTCCCTTCCGTCGTTTCAAACGCTGATTTTTCTCTCCGTGTACCAAGTAAAAGGTGTACTTTCACAGCACGTATGTGGAAAGTTCGATTTTCCGTGCCTCCGTAGACTGGAAAGTTGCCGATTTCTAAGCTTCTCACTTTACATCTCTAGAGTTTGTAAAGTATGCTACTTTACACCTCTAGATGTTGTAATGTAGCCAAAGGAACAATGTAAGGCATATTTCTTTGGCAACCCTGCTACTTCTCCAGCATTTTTTGACCGGTAACAGGTAGTAAGACTGACCCACTGATCTATATGATCATTGGCCTGATCTGTCAAATATCGGAGTATGTTCCGAAAATCGAACTTGCCTTAGACTCGATGTGAAAAGTATTGTACTTGACATGTGAGAAGCAGTAGACAATCCCCGATTTGTGTGATGGCATCACTTGCCTTCGGCTCGTGACGCCAACTTCACACTCATCGGGAATTGCCTACTTTCTACACTTGTTAAGTAAATAACTATAGTATAGGGTCTACCAGTACAGGTACAGAGCCAAAAAATATTTACTTTGAATACCCCTACTTCTATTTCGTAAAGGATTAATATTGGTTAAGTAATATTGGGAAATTAAATTTTGATGTTAATTTTTTTTCAGGTCGTTCAGAACGAGTGGTGCGAATGGAAGACGATTCACTCACGGCAGGCACCAAGTCTCGAATATATTTTAAGCCAAAAGTTAAGTTTCGTAATCTCAATCGATGCCCAGATTTTGCTATCAAGAAATATTTGGAAGATGACATGAGAATGACCCTAAATAACAAAAACGGGAATAATGAATTTGAAACCAGACAAGTTGTTATCAGAGAAAGAGGAAGGGGTCAAAATTATAGTAGACTCGGGCCATCTGGATCGTATTCAAGAAAAGACTTAAGAGATAGATTAACCCAAGTTGTACTCGCTGATGCCAATTGGTACAAAGTCGTTGTAAGTTCTAATATTTTAATAAATTAAACCATAATAAGTTTTTATACAAAGAATCATGCGATCGTAATTAAAGTAAACTATTATAATTTTTTCAGATACCATGGGGACAGAATTTCGAAAAAGATTTAATTATCAACAGTATTTTGAATCATATAGCACCTACTACTTTTGTACCCATTATGGTAAACCTTTTTAAATAATTTTCGTTTTATTTAAATTTACATATATCAACTAGAATTTCATGCGTGCACCTTCGTTAATAATTTTTGCTTATGATAATTTAAAAAAATCCTATGCTTAATATTCATTACTTTGATTTTAATGACTTGAATATTGTTAAATTCTTTGGAACTTTTTTAAAACTCGTATACATTTTTTAATTAAAATTCATAAAAATATTTTGAAATATTTATAAATTATTTGAAAACCTTTAAATTAATTTCAATTTTACTAAAATTTCTTAAAAGTTCCTGAAAATCTCTTGAAATTTGTTAAGATGTATCGACATCTTTGAATTCTGTGAAATCTCTTGAAAATTCTTTAATTGTTTCGACTTTTTTTAAGTAATTTGAAACATTATTCTCAATCTCTTATGATACCGAAACATATGTTTAAATTACTTGAAAATCTTGACAATCTTCTTGAAACCTCTTTTCTATGGCACGAGATTAGGCGCGCGCTTAAGCGCGCGTGTTTCGCCTATAGAAACTGAAATGACAATTTAAATTCGCGCGCACTACGCATGAAGTTATCTGAAAGGTAACGCATAATGAGGAACGCAATATGAAGTTGTCTGAAATCCATGTCTTTTTTAGAATAGAACTAGCAATTATGATCCGCGCGATTAGTTTCTCGTTTTTGCACACCTTTTGCTAATAGAAAAAATAATTGAGAATTTTTAATTCTTTAAATCCTTCAAAATTTGGTGAAATTCTTTTAAATTTCGTAAATTCACTTGATATTTCATAAAGTCTCATTAAATCTCTTAAAATTTCTAAAACTCCACTGACATTTTTTAAAATCCATTGGATCCATTCAAAGTCTTTAAAGTTACTTAATATCCCATAAAACATCGTAACTAGCTGTAAAGTTATATCAACTTTTGTGCTCATTTACTGAGCACTTTGCTTCCTGTAAGCAAATATGATTTGCTTCCTCATAGAGGAAGCAATAAGAAGTTTATATATTTAACTTTATTTTTTTTTCTTTATTTTAGATAATAATTTTTAATATTTAAAAACGTTGTTCCTCTTCCAGCATTGTTCATTCTTCCCCCTCTCCCTAAATTCTTCAAATGTACCCCTCTCCCCCTACTCTTCCAAACACCCCCTCTGCCCCTCTAAGTCCACCCTTCTCCTTGTTTTTTTCTTTTTTATTTTTCAATCTGATAGTATTATAAAAAAAATAAAAGATTATTAAAAACATATCAATATATTAAATTATTAAATAATCATTTATTTTTTTTTTTAAACTTTCTCAATTAAATGCATTAATCATACAGATCAATCGATTCGTCTCGACATAAAGAATATTTATTTTCCTTACGTCAACTCAAAATTTTGATTATTTTAAAACATAGAGTGAAAAAATAACTTTCAAAATTATAAATAAACATAACTTCCTTATTTTTTAATGAAATGGATTAATCATATAAGTCAAACGATTCGTCTCGATGAAAGGAATCTTCATTTCCCTTACACCAGCTTTAAATTTTCAATATTTGAGGAGTTATAGTGGAAAAATGAATTTTACGAAAATTATAAAAGTACATAAAACTTTTAAAATTAAATATTTTGTGAAATCCTTGTAAGAAATTCAATTAGGTATATAGTGGAATAACTATGCAAAATTTCATCAATTTATCTCTATGCGTTTTCAAGAAATTGCTGGATCGTGACACACGCACACACACACACACACATCCGGACATCTTTTCAGATCATCATATTAGATATATTGCCCTTGAAATATGTTTAAAAAAACCTTTTTTAGGAAACTGGATTTTTTCACCACTACCTAGCTTCCTCTATGAGGAAGCAAAATCACTTAGAATTATTAAAGATTCAATCAAATATGGACAAATCCCTTAAAGTTATTTAAAATCCTATGAAATTTCATCAAATTTCGTGAAATTCCCATACAATAGCTTAAAATCCCTTTAAAATCCTTAAAAATCTGGTGAAATTCCTTAAAATTACTGAAAATCACATAAAATCTTATTATATATTTTAAAATTACTCAAAATTCCATGAAATCTTGTTAAATTCTTCAAAATTCTTGAAAATCCAATATTATCTCACCAAATCGTTTAAAAATTCTGGAAATAAATGTTCTTCAAATTACTTAATATAAAAAAAAAAATTTTATGTTGCTTAAAATTACTTAGAATCTCCCAAAATATCATCAAATTTCATAACTAGCTGTCACGTTGTATCAACTTTGTACTTATTCAATGAGCACTTTGCTTCCTGTAAGCAAATAGGATTCGCTTTCTCATAGAGGAAATATTAAATATTCTTTACATCAGCTTTAAATTTTCAATATTTAAGTAGTTATAGTGGAAAAATGAATTTTACGAAAATTATAAAAGTACATAAAACTTTTAAAATTAAATATTTTGTTAAATCTTTATAAGAAATTCAACTAGGTATATAGTGGAATAACTATGCAAAATTTCATCAATTTATCTCTTCGCGTCTTCAAGAAATTGCTGGATCGTGACCCACACACACACACACACAATTTTTGGGATCATCATATTAGATATATTGCCCTTGAAATATGGTTCAAAAAAGACCTTTTTTAGGAAACTGGATTTTGTCACCACTATACTAAGCTTCCTCTATGAGGAAGCAAAAATTACTTACAACCCCATGAAATCTCTTGAAATTCCTGAAAATTGCTGTAAAATCCATGCAATTTCGTAAAATTCTGTAAAATTTAATAACATTTTCGGAAGTACCGTGAAATCTCTTAATATTTCTAAAATCTCAATAAATTTTGTGAAGCCATTTTAAATTCCTTAACATTTTCAAGATATCGTGAAATCTCATTGAATAACTTAAAATTCCACAAAATATATAGTAAAATTCCTTAAAATTACTATATAGTTCTTTAAAATCTCGAAATCCCATGATATCTTAAAAGTCCTTGAAACTATTTAATATGCTTTAGAATATTTGAAAATCTAACAAAACTTCGTGAAAATACTTGAAACAGCTTTAAAGATTCTAAAATTACTTAAAATCACACAAAATATTGTTTAATCCTTCAAAATTATTTAAAATCCCATGAAATCTCGATAAATACTTTGAATTACCTGAACATCCAATGAAAATTCTTTATTAGATTTCTATAAATTTATTTAGATCTTACAAAACTACAATACCCTGTACTTTGAGAAAGTCCCAGTCTCGGCTGGTCGCGCACTATTGCGAAAAAAATTGGAAGCGTTTCCAAGTCAGCGACGTACTTTTTTGTTACGGTACTGTTGAATTCGAGCGGTCTCTCCTTATACCCCGTGGCCTACTACACTTATTTCCCGATTAACGGCACCGCTCATGGGTTGAGTGCCGTCGATCGGGCGAGCACTCTGATGTCACCACTCAGGACCGAATTATGTATACTGTAAGATTCGCTAATTCCTATACTACGCAGGCTACGCAGTACGACGATCGGGAGATGAGTGTACATATAATAGCGGCCGGACTAACGCGAATGGAACTACCTCGAGAGTACAGTCTAACTGGTAAAATCCCTTAAAATTTCTGAGTCAGAATAAATTTCATAATATTCCTTGAAATACCGTGAAATCCTTTAATATTTCTAAAATTTCAATAAATTCTGTATAATTCGTATTCTCCGTCTTAATAATTTTTTTGAAAACGAAAATAATCTGAAGATTGTTTTTAAATCCGACACATTCACAAAATTCACGCAGTTTCAAAACCAATCAGGTTTTTGACAACAACGTGTTCGATATATTGGTAAAATCATTTTTTTAAGATAAGACTAGAAATTATGATCCGCGCGCTCTGCGCCCGATTTAGTTCTCGTTTTTACACACCTTTTTCGAGTATGCAAAATAATTGAGAAATTTATAATTTTTGAAACATAGAAACTTGTAATCCCTTGCCTAATTTCAGATATCTCCATAAGTTTCGTAAGATTCTTTAAAATCCCTTTAATATCCTTCAAAATTATTATTAAAATTACTTAAAAGCTTTTTTCGCTAAACCCATTGAAAATACTTAAGATATTACTTAATCCTGTAAAATATCTCAAAATCCCTTCAACATACTTTAAATCTGGTTAAAATCCTTTAAATTTCGTAAAATTATTTGATATTCTTTAAAATTACTAAAAGTTACTAAAAAAATTCACAAAGAAAAGCTTCTTTTTTCGAAGCGCCTGAGTAGTATAATATAACTTCTCAAATAATCAAAATTTAAAGTTGGTGTAAGGGAAATGAAGATTCCTTATTTTCAGACGAACTGATTGACCTGTAAGATTAATTCATTTCATTAAAAAATAAAAAGTTATGCTTTATTGTAATTTTCGAAAATGAAGTTTTTGAATATAACTTCTCAAATAATTAAAATGCAAATAATATTTTTGCAAAATTGAAAAATTGCTCAAAATACTTCGAAAAAATTCACGTATATTCTCCCAACAATTCTAAGAACTTTTTATTCTTTGGTGATTTTCGCCAAAAGTCTATCGATTTCAAGAAAAAAATTGTTAACGATCAAAGTAGTAATTTCCAGTAAACGAAAAAAGATTCAAAAGTATTGAAAATAATATTTGTGCCAGGAACTTTTCGGATTCATGAGAATTTTGTTTAGGTCTGAATTACATACAATCCTATCCAATCCTATCCAATCGTCTAATCCTATCCAATCTAGTCATATCCTTTCGTAGTATATTCGATCGACTGAATCGAGGCGATGTTAAGGGCATTGCATAAACGAACTTAGAAATTTGTGTGCCTACACCAGTGGGCGTTTCTTATGTATCGAAGTACCTGATTGGTCTAGAGAATATGGCTGCACGGGAAATGAGAGATAGATCGAATTTCATACCGGGAATATTATAATTTATGCACAACTCCGGCATTGATAGAAAATTCGAAGGTGTCACGCAAAATTCTATAACTTCCAACTATGCACCTGTAAGAGAGAATTCCGCGAAAGATTACGGAAAAGTCCGTGTTTTGCATCCAAAGTTGGTCGAAATCTCAAGCATACCATCGGAAATCGCATCCATGTGTTCTCTCGCAGCAGACGATGTGGCTGTGTGTGAGATCGAATTTCATACCGGGAATATTATATTTTATGCACAACTCCGGCATTGATAGAAAATTCGAAGGTGTCACGCAAAATTCTAGAACTTCCAGTTATGCACCTGTAAGAGAGAATTCCGCGAAAGATTACGCAAAAGTCCGTGTTTTGCATCCAAAGTTGGTCGAAATGATAAAGATTTGACATCATCTATAGAGCGTCAGTCGTCGTTCATAGTATAGGAAGAGCAGTGACGTATGTTACCGACCGAGAATATGTATCACACCCGTACTCACATGATAGATGTCACTAGATGATATAATTTTTCCGATCGTTCTTGACATTTAGTAAATCTATTAGTAAATCTATCTCTCATTTCCCGTGCAGCCATATTCTCTAGACCAATCAGGTACTTCGATACATAAGAAACGCCCACTGGTGTAGGCACACAAATTTCTAAGTTCGTTTATGCAATGCCCTTAAGACCAATTAGATATTGCAAGGCGATGCAAGTATGAGAGAAAAGCTTAGAACAAATGATGATACTAATAATACTGTCGGCCTTAAAGATTTAGACTGTTTGTGTTTCTGTATGTTTGTTTCTATTGTTCTATCTGTCAAACGTTAATTGCACTGGTGACAACCGGGGATTTCCTTTTTGATACATAAGTCAGTGCGCAGACTATTCCCATTAAACGAAAAAAGATTCAAAAGAATTCAAAGTAATTTTTGTTCCAAGACTTATAAATCCGTTTTGTGGAACTTTTAGGATTCATGAAAATATTGTTCATAATTCTATTTTTGGAATTGTATATATTCGAATCCATATTCGTGTTCAACAGAATTGATTTCTTTTTTTGCATGAATTCTATTTAATTCTAAATAAAGAATGCTCAATGACATAACCTATCAAAAAACATCTGACAAAACATAAACTTAAAATAAAGGTTGACAGAATTGATACAGATAAAATTAGTTATTTCTTCTATTCCTGAAATAAGGATTGTACGTAATTCAGACCTAAAAAAGTTCTCATGAATCCGGAAAATTCCACAAAACGGATTGGTAAGTTCTGGCCAGCCCTATCCGACTCCCATATTTTAAGACAGACCTTGCTTCCTTGGTGATTATAGTTTCTATGTGTAAAATTTTCTCACTAGGGCGACGCTGCGCGCAACAAGCTTTAAAAATGTATTGTATTAATGGGAAAATATTCAAAAACTTAAAATAATTAGGTTTTTGAACAAAATGAGGTTAGAAAATGTTTCTCAAATGATTGTACGATATAAAATACACATTATCCATTAATCAAATAATATGAAATTGAAAAATAACACATGAAATTACGTAAAATATATACAGTGGATAACACAGTAAGCAAACAAAATATATGTTATGTTCTCACTTAAAGCTAAATTTATCTAAAAAATATTAAATTACTTTAGCTTCTAAATAGAATTATTTTTCATTTATTTTTTTTTGTTTTTCCTAAATTTATAGGAATGAAATAACAAATATTTTGTTAAACTTTATGTGTTTCTTCATGTAAAAAGAAAAACATAGTTTAATAAAAGTTTGAAAAAGTAACAAAAATTATGAAATAATAATCCTATTATAAAAAGATCATTAGTAACGTAACGTTTTTTCCTTATTGGTCAGATGAAAGTGATGACGCGGCGTATATTGAATATGGCACGTGATGCGGGAAATCTTAAATAAATATTGTAGCAAATGTGCGCGCGGAGCGCGCGTTTAATCTCGTTATAATAAGATTATAATAATTATAATAATTATTTATAATTAGATTGTATTCAAAATTAATTACTGTTGATGTTTAAACTAAAATATTTATTAAAAATTTCCCGCGTTACGTTACTAATGATCATTTTATAATTGGGATTTCATGTGTTATTTTCCAATTTCATATTATTTGATTGATGTATAATGTGTATTTTATATCCTACAATCATTTGAGAAACATTTTCTGACCTCATTTTGTTCAAAAACCTAATTATGATGTAAAAAATAAAAAAAGATAATTTGCGCGTGTTGCACGCAGCACCGCCCTAGTGCGAAAGTTTTGCACATAGAAATTATAATCACTAAGGAACGCCATTTTCTTTTTCAGTCGGATAGGGCTGGTCCAGGCACTAATATTACTTTCAATTCTGTTGAATCTTTTTTCGTTTACTGAAAATTACTACTTTGACCTTTAAAAATGTTTTTCTTGCAAGCGATAGACTTTTGGCGAAAATCACCAATAAAAAGTTCTTAGAATTGTTGGGAGAATATACGTGCATTTTTCGGAGTATTTTTAGCAATTTTTCGATTTTGCAAAAATAGTTATTTTCAAAATTAAAAAATTACTCGAAACGTTTTGAAAAAATTCATAAGCATTCTTTGAATGATTCTAAGAATGTTTTATAATTGGTAATTTTCTCGATTTGCTCATATTTTATAAGGAAAAAAATCATGAATGTATCCGTGAAAATTTTGCAGTCCGGGCGTCATTTTGAAATAACCTAATTGGAAAATTGATCTCTGAACCACACATTTTTTAACTTCAGACATTTATTCTACCGATTCGATTTCAAAAATAAAATAGAGTGAAAAAATCATGATTTTTTTTGTTTAACTAAATTTTTTATAAATAAGTAATTTGTGAGAGCTTTTTTATATTCAACATTAGAAAGGTCAAGTTTTGAACTTTTTAAATATGTCTCTGTTAATTTTTCCAGTCGCAAATAGCATAAGTTACAGAGCCTCAAAGACCGGTGTACCGTTTATGCCACTTTGGGCCTTTAAGGACGTTGGATAATGCGAACTTAGAAAATGTTTTGGGTGCCCTCAATAATAAAGACGGCCTTGCCTCCGTATTTAATTTAAAGAGTAGATTTCGGGATAAATAAAATAAACTCACCAAATATTTCGAATCTGACGAAATCCTAGAGTGCATCTTATAAAGAAAGCATCGCGTTTTTCTTCAAACAATGAATATTTTGACTACAAATATTCATTTTCTGAAACGGAGAAATGCATACTGAGCAGATAAACGCGGGAAGAGATGACGATTTTCAAAGTCACTTTACTTTTCACTATTTTATAGACACAACACTGTCACTAAATAAAAAAAACGTTCTGCACAGAGTCCTTCCATAATATAAACTTTCAAACTCTGAAAGAAACTTTGCTGAACTTTGCGACATAAAAATTTGGCGCGTCAGGAACCTTTTTTGATATTACTTGACATGTCAGAAATATGACAAAGATGGAGGCCAACCATCTGTGAATGCATCACTTACGCTTAAACATTGCAAACGGTCATTTTCGGAACTAAAATGATAAATTTCAGATGGTTGATTGGTTGGCCTCCATCTTTCTCATATTTCTGACATGTCAATTGATATCAAAAAAGTTCCTAACGCGACAAATTTTTATGTCGCAAAGTTCCGCAAAGTTTCTTTCAGAGTTTGAAAGTTTACATTGTGGAAGGACTCTGTGCAGAACTTGTTTTTTTTATTTCGTGATGGTGTTGTATCTATAAAATAGTGAAAAGTAAAGTGACTTTGAAAATCGTCATCTCTTCCCGCGTTTATCTGCTCGGTATGCAGTTCTCCGTTTCATAAGAAAAAAGCGATGCTTTCTTTATAAGATGCACTCTAGGATTTCGTCAGACCCGAAATATTTGGTGAGTCTATTTTATTTATCCCGAAATCTACTCTTTAAATTAAATACTGAGGCAGGGTCGTCTTTATTACTGGGGACCCCCAAAACATTTTCTAAGTTCCCATTATCCAACGCCCTTAAGGGCATGTATTACATCTCTACCTTACAGACATTTTTTTCTCTGTAACGCTACATCTACATTTATAAAGATATCCAGGTGAAAATTTATAAAATTGAAGAAAATAAGATAATGTATGTTTCTCTGGTCTTAAATTTTTGTAAAAATAAAAAAATTTTTATTTTTTTAAATGTCAATATTTAAGAGCAGACAAACGTACCTTAAGGCTTTAGCTTCAAATATAGAAATTTTCAATGTGGTATCTCAATAAATGTAGACGTAGCGTTACAGAGAAAAAAATGTCGGTAAGGTAGGGATCGGGTAAGTAATACATGTCCTTGAGGGTTGTAGTCCAGGCAGCACGTCATAAAAATAAATTATTTTCCATAATAATTCTTAGACGCAATTTTTTTTTGGAAATAACTTCTGAATGGGGTCCTGAATGACCCTTAAAAATGTGTGCCGTGGATCGATTGCCAAAGGGTGTTTTTTTCTTTTAAATTTTTAAAAATCAAATTCGCGTGGACGGACCATTTGCATTGCGAGGTACAAAAAAAAAGTTCAAATTAAAAAAAATAATGTGCAAAATTCTAAGAAAAAAAAAAAAGCAAACCTTCTATCTCAAATAGGTTTCGAGTTACAGTCATTTCAAAAAACTACTTTTTTCTGAATTTCGTCGAAAAATCACTACATTTTGCAACATTGTCTGTACCAACGAACCTAATGATTTTATGAAAACATTTTCTACAGATGAATGATATTTTATGTATTTATCTTTAATTTTCCGCAAGGGGCAAAGTCCTAACCCTAATAGGTCACAAATTATGACCTCTCAAAGTGGGCCACTTTTGACCCATTTTTCCGGGCAATTTCCCTCTGCGGAGTTTATTTGTAACGGGGTGTTCTATGTGAAAATTATGATAGTGATACCAGAGAATAATATAAAGTAAACAAAATTATGCGTCTATTAAAAAAAAAGGATCTTCTGGTGCCAGTAGTACATGATTTATGATCTCTCAAAAACTCCCTTTTTTTGCATTTTTTTCACTAAAATTCGAAAAATTGGAACTTTCAAATGATCTGCGGACCAAACGCAAAGGAAAGAAATTAAAATACACTCAATTCTGAGTAAAATGAAAAAAGAGGATATCTTTGCTCTAATAGGTCATGAGCTATGACCTTGGAAAGTGGACCTTTCTTACATATAATCATCTGAGTGCACCATGCGGGGCAAGTACAGCCATATTCGAATGTTTTAATGCAAATGAAGTATCTAGCTCTAAATCTAAGTAAAATATACATCATTTTTTATTAATAAACAATGAGTTTTTTATAAAAAAATTATATAAACATCTTTTCTTAATAATTTGTTTAAAAGTATAAAAAAATAGAAATAGTATATTTTGTCAATAATAAAATTTTCATTGTTTACAAAAAAAATTTTAGTCTGAAAAATTAATTTTATTAGGCGCTTATTTTTTATTATTTTTAATTTTATGGACGCAATGTTATTTTCATAATTCTCCAAAATAACCTAAAGAGATTTAATATGATCTTAAAATAAATTTACAAATAATAGATATCCAGCCATACTCAACGAGTAGAGGGGTCGAGGTAAGGGCATCGTGAAACATCAATGAGAATGAGTTACCTTAGAAATCACAAAAATAATATTTAATTTATTATCTAAATATAAGTCAATATGGGGTTACGGTAATCTCAATTATTACGACAATGGTCATTACACCTTAGATCATTAAATTCAAAGACAATTTAGTTATTAGAGTTTTGAAACTCAAAAAATTAATTTTATTAACATGTATGTTAACATAATTAATTTTTCAGAATAAAATTTTTTTTGTAAACAATGAAAATTTTATTATTAACAAAATATACTATTTCTATTTTTTTATACTTTTAAACAAATTATTAAGAAAAGATGTTTATATAATTTTTTTATAAAAAACTCATTGTTTATTAATAAAAAATGATGTATATTTTACTTAGATTTAGAGCTAGATACTTCATTTGCATTAAAACATTCGAATATGGCTGTACTTGCCCCGCATGGTGCACTCAGATGATTATATGTAAGAAAGGTCCACTTTCCAAGGTCATAGCTCATGACCTATTAGAGCAAAGATATCCTCTTTTTTCATTTTACTCAGAATTGAGTGTATTTTAATTTCTTTCCTTTGCGTTTGGTCCGCAGATCATTTGAAAGTTCCAATTTTTCGAATTTTAGTGAAAAAAATGCAAAAAAAGGGAGTTTTTGAGAGATCATAAATCATGTACTACTGGCACCAGAAGATCCTTTTTTTTTAATAGACGCATAATTTTGTTTACTTTATATTATTCTCTGGTATCAATATCATAATTTTCACATAGAACACCCCGTTACAAATAAACTCCGCAGAGGGAAATTGCCCGGAAAAATGGGTCAAAAGTGGCCCACTTTGAGAGGTCATAACTTGTGACCTATTAGGGTTAGGACTTTGCCCCTTGAGGAAAATTAAAGATAAATACATAAAATATCATTCACCTGTAGAAAATGTTTTCATAAAATCATTAGGTTCGTTGGTACAGACAATGTTGCAAAAAGTAGTGATTTTTCGACGAAATTCAGAAAAAAGTGGTTTTTTGAAATGACTGTAACTCGAAATCTATTTGAGATAGAAGGTTTGCTTTTTTTTTCTTAGAATTTTGCACATTATTTTTTTTAATTTGAACTTTTTTTTTGTACTTCGCAATGCAAATGGTCCGTCCACGCGAATTTGATTTTTAAAAATTTAAAAGAAAAAAACACCCTTTGGCAATCGATCCACGGCACACATTTTTAAGGGTCATTCAGTTGGACTATTAAGGAACATGTAGAACTTACTATATTTAATTATTTGGCTAAAAATTTGAAATTTTTATTTTTAAGGAAAATAAAAAAAATAGTTATTTAAATCATTTAAGATGTTTAAAAAGATAAATTTTTCAAACTTTGACTCTTTTACATTTTAAGAACAATAAGTATGTTATGATACTGTTATATGTAGATATCTATCGTTATTTGGCTAAAAATTTGAAATTTTTCAAGAAAATTCAAAAAGTGGTTATACCATTCTTGTAATTATGTAAAATTATCCAAATTTTTTAATTTTTATATAAAATGGCTGACTAACAAACTTTACCTTCATTTTAGGACACAAAGAGTATAACAAAGGCCAATCAAATCGATCAATTCTTTCTAAATGTTATTGTGCTCACAAAATAAAATCTACAGACAGACAGACACATTCGTAAAAACATGTTTTTCGGGTTCAGGGGGTCACAAAACGTGGACATTTTACAAAAAATGGAGGGGTCAAATTTTACACAAAACTAATACATTTTCTGATGAGAATGTAAAAAGAGATATAGAAAAAAACAGAGTAACTTCAAAGTAACTAAAATTAAGTTACAAGTTACTGCAAAAATCGTAACTAAGTTACGTCACAGTTACTTTTTAAAAAAAGTAAATAAGTTAACATAAAAGTTACAAATAACGTAACTTTTTAGTAACTTAGTTACTAGTAACAAGTTACTACCCAACACTGTTCTACATATAACAGTATCATAACATAATTATTTTTCTTAAAATGCAAAAGAGTCAAAGTATGAAAAATATATCTTTCTTAAGGGCATGTATTACTTACCTGATCCCTACCTTGTCGTCATTTTTTTCTCTGTAACGCTACGTCTACATTTATTGAGATACCATATTGAAAATTTCTATATTTGAAGCTAAAGCCTTAAGGTACGTTTGTCTGGTCTTAAATATTGACATTTAAAAAAACAAAATTTTTTCAAAAATTTTTATTTTATTTTTTACAAAAATTTCAGACCAGGAAAACATACATTAGTATATTTTCTTCAATTTTATAAATTTTCAACTTGATATCTTTATAATTGTAGACGTAGCGTTACAGAGAAAATAATGTCGGTAAGGTAGGGATCGGGTAAGTAGTACATGCCCTTAACACTTTAAGGGGGTATCCTCATATAAACGGTGAAAAATGAACGTGAATTTTAGGGATTTTTTTTTAAAAAACTAAATACCCAGTCTGTGAACCTCAATTTCAAATATAATCAAAATTTTTAACAAAATGGCGGACATTTGAACAAATTTTTGAGTAAAATTTTTTATATTTTTGCAAATAAGTGGATAAATAAATTTTTTAAATAAAATCCGAGAGGTTTAAAGACTAGAGAATTTAATTCCCTTTAAAATGGCTTTTTTTATTTTTTTTTTAGGTTGAAAACTCACTGAGTAATCGTGTCTGCAAATTCGGAAAATCTGAAAAATAACTTTTCGAGAAAAACTCGGTTGAAGTTGATGGAATATTGGATTTTTTCTCTACTTATAGTTATTTATTCAATTCAACACTAATTAGCTATACCTGCACCATAAAAATTCTTCTTGATCTTTTTCAATGTCTTTTCTTATTTTTTCGCCAATTGAGCTCTTTAGTCGAGCTTTCACCTCGGTGTTCTTTTAAGGCTTATTGCGAAAATAACTCCAGAAGCCAAACCGTTTCGAATTTCATTCTAAAATTTTTACAAGGTGTTCTTGAAATGTACTTTCGATTTATGCAATAAAAAAATCGATTTTTCGATCGATTTATATAAGGATACCCCCTTAAATTATTTAAATAACTATTGTTTTTATTTTCTTTAAAAATCAAAATTTCAAATTTCTAACCAAATAACTAAATGTGGTAAGTTCTAAATGTTCTAAATAGGGTAAGTCGGGGAGAGATGAAACACTTTTCTTTGATCGGCCCCCATTTTATGATGGTGAAATATTTGCGAACTTTGCCTCATTTAAACTCTTCACTTTGAAACCACAATATCGAGTTTTTATTTAATTTCCATTCTGATAGTACCAGAAACGAAAATCATAAGGTTTTAATAAAATATCTATGGCGAAGTGAAACTGCACTGATGAGATGAGAATGTATCCCTTAAGGGCATGTATTACTTACCCGATCCCTACCTTACCGATATTTTTTTATCTGTAACGCTATGTCTACATTTATAAAGATATCAAATTGAAAATTTATAAAATTAAAGAAAATATGCTAATGTATGTTTGTCTGGTCTTAAATTTTTGTAAAAATAAAAAAATTTTTGTTTTTTTAAATGTCAATATTTAAGAGCAGACAAACGTACCTTAAGGCTTTAGCTTCAAATATAGAAATTTTCAATGTGGTATCTCAATAAATGTAGACGTAGCGTTACAGAGAAAAAATGTCGGTAAGATAGGGATCGGATAAGTAATACATGCCTTTAAGGTCAATAGAACCTTAAGTAAAATAGTTTTCTTCTTATTGTAAAAATAAAGTAATTTAAATAAAAAGTATATAGCAGCCATGCAAGCGCGCTAAATGGAAAAAATTAATCGGAAGGTGTGATGAGAATGTGCTCACAATAGCACTCCTAGTTTAAGATAGGATAATGCCTTTCACGTTTGACTAATACATTTTTATTCTTTTAGTACACCCTGCAAGAGAAGTCATCTTTCTTCTACGTAGATGATATTGATACAGGAAAAAAGTTACTGAATTGTAGTGGCAAGATTAAACTGAACAAATCTTTTATATTATACGTCTACGTCAAACCAGGTTATCCGCAATGTGAAATCACCGATGCCCTGAAAAATCGACTTGCACAGGCGATGACTAAAAGATATTGTTTAGAAACGAATGCCTTGGATCTCTCGAGATTTCATCAAGATCTAGGTTTATATCAATTTATTAAATATTAATTTATACTTTTGACTTTCAAATGTCAGCGAAAAGAAACCTTATTTTTGCGTTTTTGCAGATCTGGCGAATGATTATTTTTGTGCCTTATTTCAACCTTTCGTGCTAACGGAAGTCTTGGACATCATCACTAAACACATTCCTAACTTACGTGCGTTGAATCTTGAAGGAAACAAGTTTCACTCGATTGATCGGCTTAGTACACTAAATACTAGATTTCAAAATCTTAAAATTCTCTACCTTGGCGACAACAAAGTAAGTTTAAAAAAGGATCGTATTATTTTTCATAATGTTTTTTGATTATTAAATTTTCTTAACTTTTTAGTTAAAAGATATCAATCAGATCGATTCCATTAAGGACTTGAAACTGGAAGAACTCCGACTGAGTGGAAATCCCTTGTGCTATAAATATATTCAGCGAGAAAATGAATACGTAAGGTAAATTGTTATATCTTTTCATTCAATTATTCACATTTTTTTATTCAGCTTTATTTGATATTATCATCGTATTAAAATATTCACTAATATTATTTCTAATTTTTATGAAAACTAACATGAGATTCCGGATTTTTTTTCCTGGATAACAGTGACGTGCGATACAGATTTCCAAAACTTCAACGATTGGTGGGTCTTGAAATTCATAATTAAAATAATAATAATACTAAACAATGCAATTTAATATACATATTTTAAAATTAATTTTAGGATACAATTGAACTACCTCCGCCTATTTTATTCGATGTCATCGAGGATGGACTTAATATACCACCTTCGAAACGCAGCTTTACATTCAAACAGGAAACAAAAGATATTGCTAGTTTATTTTTCCAACAATACTTTTCTATCTTTGATAACGATAATAGACAGCATTTGTTAAATGCTTATCACGAAAAAGCTTCCTTCAGCATGACTGTCTCTTCAGGTTTACTTGCCAGGTATTCTCCATCTTAAATATTATTTTAATTAATTAGGTATAATATCAATTAAAATTTAATTCAACTTTAATTTCAAATATGCTAAAAATATCTTGACTTTTAGACAAAATGGTTATCTTGGTGAAAGTCGAAATCTGCTTCGATTAAACGATCCAAATAGACGTCGAAAACTGTTAAGAAGCGGAAGATCATCAGTTCTTTCCGCCATTTCTGAAATTCCTCGAACAAAGCACTACTTGGATTCTTTCACGATGGATCTCTCCCTTTGCACAGTGAGTAAATCAAACAAAACTTAAATTAAATATACAAAGTACCCGAAGAAGAGATATTTTACCTTATGTAAGCAGAAATACTGTAAAATATTTGCACGCTTCGCGGGCACATTCTCATTACACGTTGCGCTCCATGTTATGCGCTCCTCGCGCTGATGCTCGCTACGCAATCTTTATCGATGCTACATACTTTTGTTTTAATTACTGTATTTATAAATTAAGAGGAAAACGATGTAATTTACTTAAGTTTCGCGCTCGATATTTTATTTAACCGTCTCTCTAACCTCGCGCTTCGCGCTCGGCTCTGTTTACGGAGGTACCGTCGCTACTGCCGAGATCAATCGACTGTGTAGTTGTAATACCTACACTCGAATGACTTACTGAGTTGAAATCTAGCAACATTACGAGCGCGATCGACGTATATCTCAGTCACCATTGATTGATTCAAACGCTGCGCGAATGGTCTACTATTGCCTGTGATTGCAATGTTGTCAGATTACGATAGTCAACGGTCAGAAGTGCAAGTTTCGTGATTAATTTTTTTTTTTCATACATGGAGAAAAATGTTTAGTTAGGCCAACGAGGATCCTAGTATGTCCTACTAGACAGTGTAGTTAAATATGAACTAGAGATGGGCGATTCTTTCGAAAAGATCGATTCTTGAATCGATCCAGGATCGAATTCAAAAAGTTCGATTACCTTCTTAAGAGCATGTGATACTTTACAATAAAAACAAATTAGTTATACCAATTAAACATTCATAATAATAAATATTTTTAATAAATAAGAGTTTTTAATAAACCTTCCTCTCATATAGACGAAGTTTTATTGACTCTTTTAGCTAAAAATATTTATTATTATGAATGTATAATTGGTATGACTAATTTGCGTTTATGGTAAAGTATTACATGCCCTTAACTATATTTATTTTGGTAATATTTTTTCATATCTTACGTTTATAGGCAAAGAAATTGATTAAAAAAATTTGTTAACAATAATTTTTACAATTAAAACGAAAATTACTCATTCTATTGAAAAATGATAAGAAGAGAACTTGTAGATCTTTTTCAGACCAATAATTATGTTTCTTATCATTTTCTCTGCATCTCGCGTTATTTGGCTCAAAATTTGAATTTTCTATTTTTTAAGGTAATTCAGAGTTATTATGCATATTCTATAGGGCGTTCAAAAAGAAACATTTTTCATCTTTAGACTTTTTTTATATCGTGCGTTGTTTGGCTTCTAATTTAAGTTTTCTTTCATTTTTTTGAATTTTCAAAATGTTATGTCTTTCAATTTTTTTTTATCCAAAAAAGTCATTAGGAAAAATTGTTTAACTTTTTGTATACTACGAACATCTGTACATAGAATTTTTCAAATTAAAAAAAAAGTAGTTTCAAAAATTTTCAAAATGCTCCAACTTTTTGAATTTTGATCCAAAATGGCTGGCCAACGAACTTGAACTTCATTTTAAGACACTGAAAGAGTATACCAAAAGCCAATCCAATCGGTCAATTTTTTCGAAAGTTATCGTGTTCCGAGGGGTTGACAACTCGGCCAAGCGGGTGTACACCTACTTCTGACTTCAAGATATTTCAGGATATTTCAATGACTTCAAAAGATTTCACTGACTTCAGGAGATTTCAAGAAAATTCAAATGAATTCACGTAATATCAAATTAATTCAACGTGACTTCAAGTGATTTCAGAAAAAATTCACCATCAATTTGATGGAGAATTAAAGTGAATTCAAGTGAATTCAAGTGACTTCAGAAGATTTCACTGACTTCAGGAAATTTCAAGAAAATTCAAATGACGAGTATAATCTTTTGCAGGGAAAATTTAAATTTGAAAGCAAGAAAGGCAGTATGAATCTGTAAAAAAATGATATATGGGAAATTAATAGATCTTTTGAAGACAAATCATTTCTTTGTAATACTAGCCATTATGTTCCGCGCGCGATTAATTTCTAGTTTTTGAAAACCTTTTGCTAGTAGAAAAAATAATTGAGAAGTTTTAATTCTTGAAATATAAATTCTTGTAATTCTTTTACCTAATTTCAGAAATTTTCATAAGTTTCATAAAATTCCTTAAAATGGCTTTATTCTTCAAAATTTGGTGAAATTCCTATAAATTTCGTAATTGACTTGATCAGATGAAGAAAAAATTAATAGAAACTTTGAAACTGAAGCACAATTATCACAATTAAGTATCTAAACCTTTATTTATAGATGTATTTGATGCCTCCCCCCCCCCCGGCCAGCAGCACTCGCTCCGCTTGTGCCGCAAATGCACACATGCAATTATTTTCGTACTTTCGACCGAGTAGCAAGAAAAATAGTATACACTACATGGCAGAAATTTGAGAGCCCTGAACTGCGCGCCATGATGACCGAGGCGAAGCCGAGTGCAGGAATCTCAACTATCTGCCCTTGTAGTGTAATATACTAATTCCTAAATGACAAATACCAAAATATTCAGTCTTTCCAGGTTTTTAGAAATGTTTGCTACTGCCTGGGTGTGTTTGAGGGGATATTGTGTTGACAATGTATAGCCTAAAAAATCATATGAACAGTGACCTCAATATTTTCGAAAAATAATCATTTTCCTAAATGATAACATACGAAAATATTCGCAAAGTATTTCCAACTTTGTAGAAATGTTTGGCAATGCATGGGTATGTTTGGGAGAGGGGGGTGTTGTGATGACAATCTATAGCTTGAAGTCCTTTTCTAAAAAAGACATGGATTTCAGACAACGTCACATTGCATTCCACATTTCGCGTTACCTTTCAGCGAACTTCATGTGTAATGCGCTAACCTTATTGGTCAATTTATATAGCGCGCGAATTTAAATTGTCATTTCAGTTTCTATAGACGAAACACGTGCGCACAAGCGCGCGGCCTAAGCTCGTCCATAAAAAATTGCGTGTAATTGTAAGTAATTTATAGAGATTTTACAATTTTAATTGTAAAAATAATTAATAATTTTAATTGGATATTAAGTTATGTTAACGACTTAATGGATTTCAAGAGATTTCATGCGATTTTAAGTAATTTTATGAGATTTTATGATATTTTGGGAGATTCCAAGTAATTTTAAACAACTTTAATGGCTATTTCCTTTACAAGACGCGAAAAGAGGCAATTGTCGGACGAGCGTGAGGGTGGCGTCACGAGCCGAAGGCGAATGGCGCCATCACACGAGTCGATAATTGCCTGTTTCGCGACGTGTGAAGTACAAAGCTTTTCATGACCACTGTAACGAATTCGATTTTCAAAACAATAGAGAAATAAGCTGGCTGGGACCCCGTAAGCGTGTTCGGGAAATATTCTCTCTCGTCCCTCTCTCTCCTTTCTTATTCTATCCTATCGTATTATATCTTATTGTATTCCATCGTATCCTATTGTATTCTATCGTATCTTATTCTATCTTATCCTATGGTATTCTGTTATATTGTAACCAATCTTATAGTATCCTATTGTATCCTATACCATAGGATAAAATACAATAGAATATGATACAATAGGATAGGATACGATAGGATGTGATAGGATATGATTGGATACGATAGGATAAGAGAGAGAGAGAGTGAGGGGGGCTGGGGAGAGAGAACCTCCGGTTTATTTATTTAGATATATTCGGATATCTATATCTATTTTAGGATACCTTATTTTACTTTCAATGCTACTTTTACTTTACGGTCCTACTTTTACTTTCGGTACTACTTTTGCATTACTTTCGCTCCTTTACTGTAAAGGGCTTCCTTCGAGACGCATAAAGACACCGAAAATCGATGTTACGTTACACGTGTCATGAAATAGTACATCATGCAACTATACCACACGAGTTGCACACACTATTTTTCATCACGAATGCAAGGAATATGCATTCTCCGTATTTTATCCACACGAGCGAAGAGAGTGCAGAATATCGTCAGTGGGGAAGATGGTTGTGGTGGGGGTGTTCGGGGGGGTTCGGGGAGCCGAACCCCCCGAGAGGAAAAACACCCCAATCAAAAAGATAGATTTAGCTGCCGGTGGATAATTGAGGGGAATCCAGGACTATATTTCTCCAATGCAAAAAAATGCATACTTTCGAAAATAATAATAATAATAATGAACAATATCAAGATATTTATTAAAATTTATTCAAATTATTAACTTCATTTCCACATATTTAAGTATGATTTTAGATGTAATACGTGTTTATTTGAGTATGATTACATATAATTAATATGAATATTCATATTAACCCATTAACGTCAAAAAGATACATTTTTGAAGTACCCTTTTCTGCAAGATATTTCACTATGAAAACGTAGGACAAAAAATTAAAAAGGTACTTTACCTTAAAAAAAAAGTACGTTTTTTTACAAGATTTTTGCAAAATAAAGTAAAAAAACCAAGATTTTTTATACCATTATTTTTTCTTTCTACATTTTCTATATTTGAATTATGAAACAGCCTAATCACGTCCTCGATTGTTGTCGTTTCCAACGGTGTTATTATTTTTGTTTTTATCATTGTTTAAACTTGCAAAATAACGGTAAAACCGATTGACAAATTTTACAATTTTTCAACTAGTTAATTTTTGCTATTAAAACACGCATTTTATATCGAAAATACAAGTTCTGTATAGGTACTATGGTTTTTTGGGTCGCTGATTACGAATTTGCTATTGTTTTTGCAAAATTAATTTATTTAAACAATTTTTTAAAACAAATTATTGCAAAAAATGATTTTTAAAAAATGATTGCAGAATCCGGGTTTTTAGGGTTCCTGATAACGAATTTGATATTAATTGTACAAAATTTAATTTTTTACACATTTTTTTGACAATTAATCCACCAATATAAAAAAATGCTTTAAAAAATTTTCCAAATTCTTCCACTGTTTGAATTTTTATCCAAAATGTCTGACACACATACAGACAAACAGACAGATATATAGGCAGACAGGCACATTCGTAAAAACATGTTTTTCAGGTTCAAGGACTCCTAAAAACGTAGAGATTTGACTAATCTGGGGGGTCAATTTGATGAGAATATGAAAAAAAATTGTTTCATGAGTGTAGTAATCTGAGGAGATATAAATGTCACTAAGAATCCTTTTGAAACATTTAAAAAAAATATTTATCATTTTTAGAATTTTTTTTCTTTTAAAACATTTTTTTCATTTAATTTTTTTTTGTAATATTAATATTGGTAGATTAATTGCCAAAGAAATGTTTAAAAAATAGAATTTTGTACAATTAATATCAAATTATTTATCAGGAACCCTGAAAACCCAGAAAACCATATGTAACAACATATTTAGTATGAAAAAAGATATTTAGTAATAATTTGCATAATTGTTTAAATAATTAAAATCATTTTTATACGTTTTCAAAATATTTTTTCCCATAGATCATGATTCTGCAATCATTTTTTAAAAATCATCATTTATTGGAATAATTTGTTTAAACAAATTAATTTTGCTAAAACAATAGCAAATTCGTAATCAGCGACCCATAAAACCCGAACCCCTGAACCCGAAAAACATGTTTTTACGAATGTGTCTGTCTGTCTGTATGTCTGTAAATTTTAGTTTGTTAGCACGATAATTTTCGAAAGAATTGACCGATTGGATTGTCCTTTGGTGTACTCTTTTAGTGTCCCAAAATGAAGGTCAAGTTCGTTGGCCAGTCATTTTGAATAAAAATTCAAAAAGTTGGAGCATTTTGAAAATTTTTGAAACCACTTTTTTTTTTAATTTAAAAATTCTAATGACGGATGTTCGTAGTACTCAAAAAGACGAACAATTTTTATTAATGACTTTTTTGGATAAAAAAAAAATTGAAAGACTTATAACATTTTGAAAATCCAAAAAAATGAAATAAAACTTGTATTAGAAGCCAAACTACGCACGATATGAAAAAAAGTCTAAGGATGAAAAATGTTTCTTTTTGAACACTCTATGGGATAAGTATAATAACTTTTTGAATTTCCTTAAAAAATCTAAAATTCAAATTTTGAGCCAAATAACGCGAGATACAGAGAAAATGATAAGAAACATAATTATTGGCCTTAAAAAGATCTACAAGTTCCCCTTGAACCATTCTTCAACAGGATGAGTAGTTTTCGTTTTAATCATGAAAAATATTGTTAAATAAAGCCGAGCGCGAAGCACGAGGTTTAAATGAAATATCGAGCGTGAAGCGCGAGTGCCCTGATGCGAATGTGCTCCTTAAGGTCGATAGAACCTTAAGTAAATTAGCTTTCGTTTGCATTCCTTTCCATTTTGTAGTAATTTAAGAACAAATAAGTGTAAACGTCGCGACCCTCGCAAGCGTCCCAAAGGGCGCAAGCGTCGCGAAGCGCCCGAAGTGCGCAAGCGACCCGTAGGGCGCAAGCGTCACGAAGCGCGCAAGCGTCCCGAAGAGCACAAGCGTCGCGACGTGCGTTGGAGAATATGCCCGCGTAAGCGGGCAGATTTTTTTATACTTAATTGTTGCATCTATGACACAAAACAAACTGTTTTTGGCATTTTGAAGATGATAACGTTCAATATTTCTATCGAGAAAAATGTAGTACATTAGAATCATAAGAGAGGACATTAGGTCCCCATACAGCAGGTTTCAGGTTAGGTGCGTTTGTTTCGTGAAAACACGGCGAAGCGTGCGATTTTTCTTTCTAAAACATGACGGAGCGTGCGATATATTTCTTCTAAAATACGGAGCAGCGTGCGATCTTTGTATAGAATGCACGCTATTCGCACGTCGTGCACAATATGCCACAATGCGCATGGAAAACAGATGTGAAATATAGCATATTCCGTGCATGCGTGATGAAAAATTTTGTATGAGATATTAAGTAATTTGAACAACATTTATTTCCAGAAATTTTAAAGGATTTAGTGAGATTATATTGGATTTTCAAGAATTTGAAATACACTGTAAAAACATTGGTGTAAATTTACATCGTGCGACGATCTAAATTATTTGATCAGCGTGACACGTGGTAAAAATGCATACTTTTGCTTTCAACTTACGTCCGCCATGAAGAAATACATGCAGGACATAAATTCACCAGCGTCGTATGTAAAATTACGTGCGGGATGTAAAATGTAAATTTAATTTTGAGAAGCCTACACACGGCCATTATTCTTAATATAAACATGGAATAAAGTTAATAAATAAACATTTTTTTACGTAGTTTAAGACATTAAACATTAAGACTTTATCATACCTAAAAATATTTATTTCCATATCTTTCACTATAAACACTGCTACCTCAGTTGCAGTTCTGCTTCGGTTCGTCAAAAACCTTTGTGAGTGAATTTCGCAGATAAAGAAATCAGGGTCGTATGTACCAGTGTTCCCTTTGCGGGCTCCACAATGATGTACATGGATGCTCATGCGTTGCCCATGGCGCAAATAGTTGATTGGTTGCTTTTAAAGGGTTGCATCTGATGGGTTACTTTCCGCGAATGAGTGAACCGAGTGAACCACAGTGAAAACTGACTTAGGGTACTGCAACCTTTGCAGCTACGGTACTGCCTAGATGGCGACGCCCCGACTTTACAACCCACGAGTTCAAGCTATCTTTCTCTATCAATAGGTTTGTGACTGTTGCTAGACAGAGAAAGCTCGACCTCGTGGGTCGCAGAGTAGTGGTGGCCGAAAAATCCCACGATCTACAATTGAGTGAACTGCAACTGAGGTAGCAGTGTGCGCATAAATTCGTCTATTTCAGTCAGTGCCGGATCATGGGGGGGGGCTTGTTGGTGCTGAAGCACCGGGCCCCGCACTAGTGGGGGGCCCCAGTTTCCCAAGGAAAATATAATATGCAGTAAAATAACCCGGTTATACAGAAAAAAATAATAAAGGATAGAATTTCAAATGGAATCTGACGAAATATTATTTAAAAATACATACACGGAAAAAAATAATCCATTAGACTTTACAGAACTAGTTCTAGAGTAGGGGATATAGCATGTAGTGTATTAAAAGTTAAAATCGTCTTGGTTTTACATTATGTGGAAATATTCTACGAGAAACGTGGAACAGTTCTAGAAAATCTAAAACTCCAGCTAATATACAGTCTACATCGAAGTAGCCTTGAAACTTTAGAGAACAGTTCTAGAAAACGATAATCGATTTTGGGAGGAAAAAAAATAATGTTTCGTATTATTATTATTCTCTAATACGTTTTTATATGTTTAAGTTCACAATTATTTATCACTACACAAACACATTCACTACTTATACACTATTTATAAACGCACGCTATGTAAATAAAATTTTTATTATTCGCCGCGGGTTCGAACCCTACACTTTCGCATTACATTACATTCCTAATTCCTAACGCACACCTAAAGC